>CM039666.1:21857032-22080421 GCA_022405105.1 Aristolochia contorta
CATAGGATTCTGTGTCGTGTCTCTTGCAGATTCCTTCTTTTGCTCCTCTGCCTACAGGGTTTTAGCAGTCGTTTCCAGCAGATGTTCTCCTCCCAAGGGCAGGTTCTTGCGCGTTACTCACCTTTCAGCCACTGGAAACTTCCCGTCCGACTTGCATGTGTTAAGCATGTCGCCAGCGTTCATCCTGAGCAAGGATCTAACTTTCCATGAGTTTCATAGTTGCATTACTTATAGCTTCCTTGTTCGTAGACAAAACGGATTCGGAATTGTCTTTCATTCCAAGGCATAACTTGATCCTTGTGCTTCATATTAGCCTGGAGTTCGCTCCCAGCAATATAGCCATCCCTACTTTCTCACGTTAATCCCACGAGCCTCTTATCCATTCTCATTTGATCATGGCGGGGGAGCAAGTCAAAATAGAAAAACTCACATTGGGTTTAGGGATAATCAGACTCGAACTGATGACTTCGAGCACGTCAAGGTGACACTCTACCACAAACTGAAAGCTAGTAGATTAATATAATCAACAAAGGATGCCATTAACATAAGAAAATCTAAGGGGGTGAAATTTATGGACAACAACAACAATATTTAAATATAAGAAAATCTCAAAAACGCAAGCATGCATGCTCTCGATCCAGACATATTAAGTTACTTCATAACCCACACGGAAAAAAAAACAAATGTATATAGCACCTTTACGCACAAAACAGAAATAAATTTAAAACAAAAAAAAACTAAAAATGAAAGTGAAAGAGTACAGCCAAAGAAATAAACAGTGATTACGAAAGAAAACGATATAAATAAGACGATGAAATGAAATGAAATAAAAAAGAACCACCCAGTAAATTGAAATTAAAAAACCAAAACAAAATCAAAGGAAATAAAAAATGTGGAGGAAGTAAAATGAAACTAAAAAATGACAAGGAAGATTTGGTTTTGTCAACTCGGCAGGACTTGACTTTTCGCTTCGGCGTCTCCAAGCAATGGAGGGCTTCGACGAATGGTAAGTTAGGTTAGTCTCTGACCGAGGTCGACTGAAGGTTTTAAATCGCAGTAACGTCTTTTTTATAGGATCAGTTGCCGGAAACGCTTGAGCTTCCGGTTCCACTTCAACTTCTGATGGCGCTTCACGACTCTTTACTACATCCGAAGGCATTTTGACCTCGACCGCTGTAGTGTTTCTGCATGTAGTGAAACGTTAAAAGATGCTGAAAACTGGGCAGAAAAAGGGAAAATATTAATTATCGAAGAGAAGCTTTGGAAGTTTCCTCGATGTATAGAAGCACCACCAAGGTTGTACGTGGCAATGAAGAAAGAAGAAAGAATTTCATTATTGGACGCAGGCAATACGTAGCCAAGTCGAAGACACTTCTTTTTTTTTTTTTTTTATTTAATTTTAATTTTAATTTTAAATTTTTTGAATTCAGTGTACGCTATCTGCTAAATGAAATGAGTGCAAATTGGGTGGGCCCACCATGCACCGATCTCTCCCTCTTTGCATGTCTCCTGAGCTCCACTCGCCATCTTGGAAGTCTTTTTTTTTCTAAGCTCGAAGTACTTACTGTCTATTGTTAATTGATTTTATAATCATGTAGCCCAACTTTTCTCCCTCGCGTCCCACCAACGATGATCAATATCTGGGATTTTTCTTAATCAAGAATTTATACCCTTTCAATAGCTAAGACGGAAAGAACCAAAGAGGATATTATAATTGTGAGGATTGAGAAGGGAAGAGAAGAATGCATTTAAATTGCTTCGATTTGGGAGAGTATCGATAAAGACTCGAGAGATTCTGATTTCTTTGCATTCACTTTATGGATTTCTTAAAAATGTGACAGTGGAGTTCTCCTGATTTGTAATTAGTATGTTATGTGTTACATTATGTATTTTATTTGGGCATATTTATAATTTTACCTTTCAAGGGTATTTTGGTCTTTTACCATTATACATTGTATTATAAATACCGCAAGTGTTGATAAGAACCTTACCCATTTTTTCATCTGATTTTGTAAATTTTTCATGGCATCAGAGCCAAGTCAGTTCAAATTGGAGTACTTTTTGGTGATTTGTCAATTTATCATGGTATGAAAGTCAAGTCATAGCAACTCATTCTCGTCCCTACTCTGGATTAAGGTTTTGGGGTTTGCTTCGATTTTGCTTGATGGGACTTCGTTTTTGCTCGATTACGCTTCTTTTTTCCTCGATTGGACTTCGTTTTCGCCTCTGGTTCATCTTCTTGCATCTAACTTACACGATTCCCTCGAGATATGCTAGAGATTTGGTCAGGGTTGCTCGCGCTATGTTCGGATTCCGTCACTACTGCTGTCCAGAGACTCTCTGCCACTATCTGACGATTCACACCTGTTTCTACAGCCGTTCACCATCCGGTATTCTATGTTTCTGGCGGAGTTCGACGCCTCAGTCGCCCAGTTTGACGCCTCAGTCGCCTTGTTCACCGCCACCATTGCCGTCTCCACGACCTTAGCCGTCGCCGTCGCTATGCGACTTTTCCGCTCGCCGTTGGTCCGTCGCCCAGCATCTCTGTCGCCTACCGTCTCGGTTGCCGGCCGTTGCCGTCACCGATTGTCGTCGTCGCCGAAGCCACGAACGGAGGCTTTGCCCTAGCTTCCTCTAGTCTTCAATGAGGAAGAAGACTCTGGTTCGAGTGAACCAGACTAGACCGGACCGGACCAGACCGGACAAGACCAGACCAGACCGGACCAGTCCAGCTCAGGATTGTGCAGACTAGTGATTGTTGTTTTTTGCTGCTTTGCGATTGAGATTTTGCTCGTGCCATATCTGTTCGGATGTCTTCGGCTGGTGATTAAGTTCATAATGCACCTACCAAATTAGACTCGACCAATTATATTCATTGGGTGTCTCTTATGTGTAATTTTTTGAGAGGTCAAAATTCATAGAAGTATATCTCTGGTGACTGATGCTTGTTAGAGCTGTAGATGACTCACCGTCTAAAGCTCTTGAAGATTGGGAAAAAATCATGCCAGGGCAATTACGTGGCTAGCTAGTGTTGTTTCTTCATCTTTTCTTAGTCTGCAGGTTGGTAAATATGAAAACGCTTGAGATGCGTGGTTGTTTTTAGGACATAGACGCAAGGGAAATAATTTTTTCCCAGAAGTACAAGCTAGAGATGGATATTATTAAGTTGTCTTACTGGTCGGCCACTTAGTTCTTCGATCAAAGATAATGAAATTGTTTTTGCTACTACTCACCGACATCCTTCCATTGAGAGTAAGTCTTGTCCTTCTCGTGATTTTAGTCAGGTATGCTGCAATTTTTGTAAGGATTATGGTCACATGAAATTCACCTGTTCTGCCTTGAAATCTAACAAGCAGCAGCATACTCCTTCGGCGCGGCGTACTACTGCAACTTCAGTTTGCTTTGATGATTCATCTCCTACAACTCAGTCTCACACCTCTGCCCTAATGGATATCTAGGACATGATTAACAAGGCCCTTGCTGGTCATGATCAAGGTAATTTCTCCGCCTCTACATTGTCTGCCAACTCAGGTCATGGATAATTCACTCTGTTGCGTCGAAGCATATGACATTTGATTACTCTATTTTGTTTCCACGTCCTCTTCCCCTGTTTCTTCTTCCCGTAATTTTACTGTTGACAGTTCTAAACTTTTTGTTCATTCTACTGGTTCAATTTGTACCTCTTTTGGTCTATGTTTCTTTGATGTTCTCCATGTTCCTTATTTATCAATAAATTTCTTATCTGTTGATTAATTATGCGATCTTGGGTTTCATGTTCTTTTCTCTTCTTCTGGATGTTAGGTACAAGACCCGTCAACAGGGAAGGTTCTTGGGACAAGGCGTGAAGTCAGACGATTGTTTGAATTTGTTGATTTTAACATTCCATTTGTTGCTCCATCGTTGTTAAATTCTAGCTTGGTTGCCAGATCTAGTTCCGAGTTTGTACTTTTTAGCATAGTCGTTTGGTCGATGTATCATGCACAACTCTTACTAAATTAGTTAATACTGGCCACTTGCGACACGTTTCTTCAGAAGTATTGCATTGTGTTAGTTGTAAGCTTGGCAAACATACTACTTTACCATTTAATACAAGTGATGTGCGTTCTTTAGCTCTGTTTTATATTATTCATTCTGATATTTGGGGACCATCTTCGGTTCTATCGATTGGCGGATCTAGCTATTATGATGTGTTCTTTGATGATTATTCCTGTTTTCTCTGTATCTATCTTTTACGATCTCGTTCTGCTTTTACAACACTTCTGTTGAATTCTCCACAATGATTCACACTCAATTTTCTAAAGTTATTAAAGTTCTTCGCTCTGATTATGGGTGCGAATATATATCACATAGGTTTTGTATGCTGCTTCAGTTTCATTGTTCTTTGTAGCAGCTTTCTTGTCCATATACTCCGCAACACAATAAGGTTGCTGAACGCAAACACATGCATAACATTGAAACTGCATGTACTCTTCTTTTGTCATCTTCGTGCCAAAATAGTTTTAGGGTAAGGCAGTTTTGACCTCTATTTATCTTATTTTGTCATCTGTAGCTCTAAAGGGTTCTACGCCTTTCACTTGTCTTTATGGTACATCTCCTGATTATTCTTCTCTTTGAGTCCTTGGTTGCCCGTGCTTTTTCTTACTTCTTGCTCGTGAATGAGATAAGTTATCTTCTAAATCTATAATGTGTGTCTTTCTGGGTTATGGTATTGAGCAAAAAAAGTTTCGCTGTTATGACCCTCAAGCCAACAAATTGTGAATTTCCCATCACGTTACATAGTCTGATACTTCTCCCACTGTTGTTTTTAATTTGTTTCCTGATAACTTGTCTTCTGTGTCTTCAATATCTGACTATGTTATAGGTTCATTGGCCAACACCTTCTTGTGCTCTGAAATGTCTCCTACTGATGACCCTGTGCCTTCTTCGGACTTGTCTCCTACCTCCTCTACCGATTCCTTGCCAGAGGATCCTATAGGTCAGTCTCATTATCCATCTTGTCATCATCAGCCTCCAATACGTCTATCTGATTATCATTGTTATTATTCTGCTCTCATTTCTCTTCATGAACCCTCTTCCTTTAAAGAAGCTTCCTCTAATCCTCTTTGGCAGCAAGCAATGTCCGAGGAGTTACTGGCTTTAGCCAAGGCTGGTACTTGGCTTCTTGTTACTCTTCCTCCTAGTAATTCTCCAATTGGTTGCAGGTGGGTTAAATATGTATATTACCTATGAAATTGAATAAACCTTTTGAGAAAAAAAAACTTTCTCAAAATTTTTGGAAATTATTTTAGGGCTGAGTGACACCTTTTTCCAATTTGGGTTGTTCTACTTAGTCCAGATGTGATTGAGACAAATTAGACCAATCAACCCCTTCAACCACTAAATTCTTAATCTGTGGGGTGGTTCAGTTACTTGAGGTAAAAACCTCTGTTATTGCTGGAGGACAAACGATGAAACGAGCTACAAGCAACAACACACAAGCAGCGTTTGAATTCCATGATCTCATCAGAAAGCACTAGAATGCACAGACATCACAATCAACCACAGACTCACAAGAGTTTGATCAAATTTATTATATCTATACACAAAGTCCTCAAACGACACTGTAGTAATTACTCATATCGCGAAGCCGACGGTAGAACTCGGCACAAGAAAAAAGATACAGAAAATTCTAGGTCCAAACAAGAATGGAACAGAGGCACAAGGAGCAAGCGGAACACCCAGATACTTATCAAACGAGTCAGACTGCCCTAAACGTCAATCACCCGGGAGGTATGTTCCAAACTCAGCACAGATAGAAAGCTTTCTAGACAGCTATGCATCCAGAACTGCCAGTACCCAAATGTCCGACCTGAAAAAAAATTACTGCCCCCTTTGCTTTTTATGGAGAGAAAGTCTCCCGAAGAGAAATCTTTGGCGGATATACTGGAAATACTTAAAGTCCCAAGCACCCCTCTAAACAACCCCGTGAGTTAAAAAATCTTCCTAATCCTTTTACACCTATATTATATCCTATTGTCCCTATTAGAGATTCACCTATTCTGAAAGAAATTCGATGAGTTGTTTTGGAAAAGTTTTCTTACTTGGAAAACAGTATTCTGAAGGCTGGGATCTTTCAAAAGTAGATCATCTTAAAAAAAAAAAACCATGTGTTCACATTTCATGTGGGAGCAGACAACACATTGGAAAAATTCTTTAGATCCAAGTAGAGCAGAGGATACAGGTGCCAAATGCTGCCTCATGGTTGCTTACAGAACAATAGAGGAATATTCAGGCAATGCATTTCACCCAACAGCTTGGTGAAAGTTAGACTCCAAGTCGAGATAACAAGCAAAGGCACGACCGATAGAAAGCGCAAGTATACAAAGGGAAGCAGCTTCTTCGGCCCCAAAAAAGAGAAAATATTCTACAAAGCGGTCATTGTCAATTACATTTCAAAGTTTACCACTTTTTTCATTGTTTTCTTTGTTCATGAATTATTCTGTTGTCTCTCATAGCTCAGAACACTCCCTAAAGGAAGTCATCACACTGGTGTGATGCAACAATACTGTGCCAGAGAGAAGAACAATGAATGCACAAGGGAAATTCTGGAAAAACTCAACTACTTGGATCAGCGAACACTTGGCTGCATGGCTGCAGCACGGGATACGCCGTATCTCACACAATGAGATTCCTGCTATGGCGTTTATTCCCATTAATTACTCATTTTAAGTTCGCGAAGACCTTTTCAAATATTTTTTTGCAGGAGAAAACATTTTTCTTGCATGCACCCGACAAACATTCCCTGATCGTATCTTAGCTCCGTACTAAATATTTTCCCTATACTCTCCACCATATTGATCATATATATACCTTAGTATGCAGATCTTCTTTTTTACAAAAAATCGGGACTTCGATTTTGTACCATATCTAAAAGATCTAATATCCCATGCTCATTGTTCCCTCCTGTGTAGATGTCAGAATTAATTGCCACAACTACATAGCTTTGTGTTGAATATTGGATGCTCTATAAAACCATAATGCCCTTCAACTGCCCAGTGCAAAAAATTCCTTCTTCAATCTTCCTAATTCCGAAAATGGAGACCCCAGTACAGAAATACTCCCATTTAGAGAAACAAGGTCCTGTTTCCCAAGGCAAGTTACCTCTGCTATAGATAGTCATCTTATTCCTGTGGCAACTCTCTTCCTGCTGGAGCCACACTCTACCAGTTCCATGCAGAACTCATAAAAAGTCCACAAGTCAGTTCTCGTCCGCCAGGATCCTAGTTTGCAGCTAACTGACATAGTTAACGGCTTGACCTCTAGGTCCCACAAAGTTACACTGTCTAGAGAATGCATACAAAGAGGACTGGCCCAGAGAAAGCCTTCTCTCATACGGATCTTTGTGGGTCATATTCCAGAGGCTCCTTCATATGTCGCTTCTAGCCTGTAAACAACCTTACATGTGGGCCGTTTCCCTGATCCGACAATCACAATCCTTAAGATGCCAAGGGGGTACGTTTCTATAGAACAACCGTCAAAAGAGCCGTACCAGATTCTCGATGACCTTTGTCCAATTCATATTAGTGAATCTCTGCTCCAATTGTTTCCATGACTGAGAGGGTTCCATGTGGAATATTTTCTCTTCACTCACACATTCGTATGGTTAAACTACTTTGACTTCCTCTCATGCACTGGCATGAAGAGGCATTGACACATATAGTTCAGCCCCTGGGACATTACATCACGATGGATGGAGATACCCGATGTCGAGAGGGAACAGAATTCCATGCAAGAGTAAAGGTAGAAGTTGACCTTTGAAAACCAGAAATAGAAGGGGTAGAAGTAGACAAATTGAACTCGATATGTCATGTTCCATTCCATATTGAAAATTTGTATGTACTAAAAGGTGGGGACACTCCTCGAAGGAGTGTTGAGGGGAGGTAAAAGAGGAGTCAAAAGACTCGAACAGATCTAACAAAGATGATGGTCATGGCAATCCACCATCGGGCAGGAATACAATACACAAATGTAGTCATGAAGGCCCACCCAAATCCACCACCTGTTCATCCAAGCATCACGTTCACCGACCTATAAAATATTACAAATCTTGGAAAGGTCAAAACAACTGGTTGAGCGCACAACCGAAAGACATGCATGGTTGTAATCTGCAACTCACATTAAGCCCACCCGTTGTGGAAAGGTTATGGAAATTCCATATACCGGTGGAGTGACGAGTTGTCAAATTATTGGACCTCAGCCATATCAGATAGATCAGATGGCCAAAAAATTCCAAATGCCTACTGAGAACACTATTCACCAGGCGCTGGAAAATTATCACAGAGTGTCTCACCAGATACTCTCAATTGGGCACTATGCATCGCCGTCGATAATTTAAGCAGAGACCACCTAATTAGAGTGGGGTCGTAGCGTCCTCCTGGAAGCTATACAAACATTCACTGGAGTTAGCCAAAAAAGGGGAAGGAAGAGAGACACTGTCTGTTAGACTTTAGGTCTAATAAATCACAATAATCATCAAGAAAATAGACATAATTTCCGTAAAATCACTTTTTCATTTAATCTATATAAATCTGATCAAATTGAAAAAAGAAAGATAACGGTTGTGTACCTTTCATTTTTTGAATATTAATTGACTTGAAGTTCACAAGAAAACCTCAAAAGAATATGTTTTACAAGTGATGAGTTTGTTACCCTTCGGCTAGAGTGGGTATACATTAGCCGTAGCCTCATTTGTAAGACCGTGGAGGATTTTTAGATTCCAATGGGTATGACACTAATGACTCTTTTCGATGTGGAACTAATGACCCTTGGGAGAGATACAAATCTTTATTCCCAAAGCGTCCACAGAGTCAATGTACCCATTAAATCTACCTCTACTGGGGGATGTGCTAGCCATTATTCCCTATATTGAACGTCCAATGTCAAAGTTCTAGAAGTGGGCCCCACACCATAAGTCATGGTAATTTTATTTTTTAAAATCAATATTTGAAACCATAACTCCAACAAACTCCCACTTGGTTTCAAATCCATTCATAAATAATTCCGATTTTTAAAAATATGAAAAATCAATTTTGACCCTCAAAACCATACCATGACCAAAGGCATTACCTCAAATACTTAATATATATGTGTAGTTAATCCGGGCCAAAATCCATTAATGACAAATTCTGTGGTCTCCATTCATAGCATACTCGGACCTGATATTAGGGTAAAGTCCTGTACCAGTTCTTGTATTAGCCACTGTGGTAACTGTGCCTAAGAAGTACCATAGACGTCCAACCCTATCTTCCTTTTGAGACTCTTCCATATATATTTATATGTATATACCTAATAGAAAAGCTGGATATCAAGGTATTCCACCGTCCATATCAAACTTAGTACCTGAAAAGCTCAGGGTAAAGCTCTATAGGAGCATGAGTATTAGCCGTAAAAGAGATTGTGCTTACGCAGTCCCATTAGCCTGGGAAATTTAGAGACTAAATTGCCACTCCCAATTGAAACCCTCACATATATTCTTACAGGTGAACACCTTATAGGGAAGCTGATTCTCAAGGCACATCATTAGTACTCATATAATTACACAAAAAACATATGCATCCAATCATATTTGTCATTTCAATCCATGGGATAAAAAATACTATTTCATAACTTTACAAATCAATGAGACCATAATTCATACATAACAATGTCCTCCCACTTGGTCTCAGAATGGGAGACAAATTAAACCCTTATTCCCCTCAAAGAAAGTGAAATTTGTCATAGGAAGAGAGTTAGTCGATCAGCTAAGTCGTTCTAAGAGGCTATTTTGAAAACAACAACTTTTCCTTCGTCAGCATGTCTTGTATATAGTAGTATTTCCCTTTAATATGCTTACCCTTAGAGTTATACTTCAGATATCTTGTGATAGCAATAGTAGATGTGTTCTCACAAAAGAGAGGGATACATCGCTCCATACAATCTACACATTCTTTCGTCTTGCTTTTCCAAAAAATGGCACATCTGCCAAATATAAAGATAAAGCCTGAAGTAGACTTGCGGGTATCAATACATCTTTGATACTCTGAATCAGATTAACAAATTAATTCTAACTTATCTGCTTGATTAGTCAAAGCAAATAACTTAGTTCATTGCAGATAGCGCATAACCCAGGTAACTCTTTCCCAGTGAGTGAAACCTGGATTAGCCAGAAATCGGCTAAGAACCCTTACAAGATAAGAAAAATGAGGTCTTGTACACATAAGAACATACATAAAACTCCCCACTATAGAATCATATAAATATTTCGATTCGTCCAAATTATCTTCGTGTTGGGATGGACAATCAACCTCACTCATCTTTTTAGTGCTATCATAAGGTATTTGACTACTTCATTGAACATTATATTCCACTTTCTTGAGGCTTGTTTCAAACTATAAATTGATTTATTTCAAATCTACGCTCCTTCAATTCAGTTCCAGTACCAATAAATCCGCGTGGTTGTTCCATATAAATTTCCTCTTCTAAATCTCAATTAAGGAAAACATTTTTAATATGAAGCTTAGTTTGTCACGTCTCAGGCCTATTGTGTAAACCTGGCCTCGACGTGAGGGGGAGAGTTAAGAGAATTAGTCCCACATTAAATAGAAGTGGATGAATCATGTGCACAAAAAAAAGGAATCCACATACCCATTGTTATGAGGTTTTTTGGGGTAAACCCCATTAACAAAACCGTGTAGATTTGGGCTGAAAGCGGACAATATCATTACAAAGTGGAGATGTGGGTCCTACGGGCTCGTTAACAATTTTGACATGGTTTTCACTCATTCGACTTCTCGGGGTATTGCGATGGTTCTATTATATGTTGATGATTTAGTTATTACAGGCATGATCTGCATGGCATCTCTAAGCTTAAGAACTATCTCAGTTCTTGTTTTAAGATAAAGATCTTCAATTATGTGATGGTTGTCGACTTTCTTAGATGAAGTATGCTTCCGATATACTCACTCCATCCGGTCTTACAGATAATAAGGCTTGTGATACACCCTTGGAGCTTAATGTTAAGCTCCGAAGAACTGATGGTGAGTTACTTTCTGATGCTACACTTTATCGACAACTTGTAGTTTCACTGATTTATTTAACTATTACTTGCCCTGATATCAGTTATCCAATTAATGTTGTCAACCAGTTCATATCTGCTCGTCGTTCTGTTCAGTATGCTACAGTGTTGTGCATTCTGCATTATATTCGGGGCAGTTTGTATAGGGATTTCCTATTATCATCTCCTTCGTCGCTGGTTTTATCTGCATATCCTGATGTTGATTGGGCATGTGATGTTACTGATCGCCACTCTACTACCAGTTATTTTGTTTTCTTAGGCGACTCTTTCATTTCTTGGCGTAGTAAGAAGCAGTCTACTGTTTCTCATTCTTGTACTGAGGCTGAATACTGGCCTTTGACTGACACTACTAAGCTAATCTAGCTTCATTGGTTACTTCAGGATATGGGCGTTTCTTTGGATTCCGCCACTCCACTTCATTGTGACAATAAAAGTGCTCTTTAGATTTCTCACAATGACGTGTTTCATGAGCGGACAAAACACATAGAAGTTGATTGTCATTTCGTTCGACATCATTATGTTTCTGGTACTCTCACCTTGTTGTATATACCCTCTAAGCGTCAGATCGCAAATTTATTTACCAAATTGCTTACTCATTGTGATTTTGGTATTTTTGTTCCAAACTCAGGATGTGCTTGTTTGCTCCAACTTGAGTTTGAGGGGGGATGTTAAATTATATATTATTGTAAGGTTGTTTAGACATTTTAGCCTAGTAGGGAAATTTAATCTTTTTTATAGTGTAACACTGTATATAAGCTAATTGACGGTTAATAAGTGATTTACCCAATTTTTATAAGATTTCGTCAATCTATCAGAACATACATAGTAATACAATGACCTCAATCATCTAGTACTCCCACTTATCCCTTCGGGATACATTAAAGTTACGAGGCAAATCATTCCTTACAACTTGCATTACCCTTAGGGGATTTTGCTAATCATATAATAAAATTAGGATAACACATAAAACAAAATTATTCACAAATAAACACACACAAAATTAATTTAATAAATACAATTAGCATTATACTTTGGGGATTTTACAAATTATATAATTAAATTTATTTTCACATTTTAATACATAAATACAATCAAAGTAATGCAATACATAACTATTAAAACATTACAAAAAATTAAATAACATTAAATAAAATTAAATAATTAAAACCAAAACCAATTCAAATAGATATAAATTATATATCAACTTATAAATCTTCATATCCATACTTTTTCATCTCAAACAGCAAAATAAATTCCAAATAATATGGAGCTCAATTTCAAATAAAATTCTGGGTTGAAATACGTAAAAATAAATTGTGGCCCATTATAAATGCAAAAACAGGTCTAGTTCATGGTTTTGGGTCCTCACAAACCTGGACCACTACCCATTATGTTCAAAAAGATGCAGTTCAGGCCGCACAATACTGCAGGGTTTAGCCCTTGAGAAATACGGTTTAGCCCATTCATGAGGCGGCAGAAAACAGATATAAAACGATAGCTTATTTATATCCAAAAACATAGCTAAAAATCCAAAAAAAGTAGAAAATATCTGGAAACATATGGAAAACATATAAAACTTAAAATCTTTCTTCATGATATGAGCTGATTAACTAGAGCGTACAATTCATCATGAAAATTTATCATCATGAAAATAGACATAATATCCATAAAATCACTTTATCATAAAAACTATACAGATATGAACAAATTGAATAGGAAAGATAACAGGAGTGTACCATTCATCTTTGAATATTAACTAAGTCGAAGTGCACAATAAAACCTTGAAGAATATGTTTTAAAAGTGATTTGCTTGCTTCCCTTCAGCCAAAATGGGTGTGCACAAGGCATAGCCTCAATTGTAAGACTTTGAAGGATTTATAGATTCCAATGGGTATGACACTAATGACACTCTTCAATGTGGGACTAATGACCTTTGGGAGAGATAACCTCTTTATTTCCAAAGCGTCTCCAAAGTCAATGTACCCTTTAAATCTACCTCTACAGGGGGATGTGTTCGCCATTATTGAACGTCCAATGACAAAGTATCTAGAAGCGAGCCCCACACCCATAATGGTTATTTCATTTTTATGAAGGCAATATTTGAAACCATAATTCCAACAGCTAGATAGGTAGAGGTAAGGTGGGGAATACGGAACAAAGATGTAGGAGTGAGGTGGGGATTGGGTTCAAACAAATGAGGGAAAAAGGTATAGGAATTATATGAGAAAGGTGGATATGGTATACATAATTTGCGGCTAAATTGTAGGAACTAGGTGGTAATTGATTGTGAATAGTGTTTGGGTCGAAAAAGAAGAGGAGATTGGGTCAAAAAAAATCCGGCTGGGTTTTGAAAGCACGCCTTTTCCCCAACTTGATGTGCCACCTAATCTCTGATATGACCCACCTCAACCTGCCTCAACCAGGCCCGGCTTGACCCATCTAATATCTTTTGACCCATTTAAAAAATAAAATTCACAAAAATAGAAAATGAAGATAAAGTAAATACTACTACTGTTTCACAACAAGATTTCATTAATACCCCTCAAGATGTGCGAAGGGATGGGGACATTAGTAGAGTAATGTTACCTGAAAAACCTTGCTTGGAGCCGACCTCTAGATGTGGGAAGGGATGGGGACATTAGGAAAGAGTTGGATAATTTATATAGTCACGTCAAAACCATACCTAAGTAAGTTGATTTGCGTAGGCAAGGTCACTTGTCGCACAAGTCATATATTATGGTAAGACTAAGTCGATCCCACTGGGAAGTAGGAAAGTGAACACTATAATTTTGTCCATATAACTATATATAACCAGTAGAAATAGTGTGTATTTAAACTAAACTAAACCTAAACTACTAGAAGAACTAAAGGGGATATAATTGACAATTAGGGGATATAATTGCATGTTCCTATGCTATGGTTTAGCTTATTTCCTTCACTTCAACGTTTTTTTGAGCCTCTTGTGGATCGATGAGACATGTATCCATAAGCCTCTTCCGATTGCTCTACTGCATTCCCTCAATTAATTTCATCTCCTTCTGGTCTCAGATCATTAATGGTGGGACACATTGCACCCAGCCTCTATTGACCACATAAGACAAGGGATCTCTTTGAAACCATTCACAAGCCAAACCCCCACATCAGCTATGCTCATTGGCGAGGCATTCGTTGCCTAATGGCAGTCTACCCTAGAATATCCTTGTAGTCTTATGTAGGGTTCCTAGTCGTGTTAACCTATGTAATTCAGCGCTTAAACACTCAATTAATACACATCAGACACACAAGTTATCTTGGTCATGCACAAGTGAAATGAAGATTAACTAAAACAATACATAGGAGTGTTCATTATATCTTCCCAAGGGGAATTTAGGTAAACATGATCCTAAATAAGTAAATACAACATCTGATTCGCAAATGAATGCAAACCCAACACATGCTCAAAATTACAAAATCTTGAGTAAAGAAGAAGAAAAATGCTTCCCTTGCAGCTCCACTCCACCTGTGACGTCTCTGAACAACATCCAAGACAAATTGAACCCAAAATAACCTAACTGCTCTTTTTATAACCACAGAGTTGCATCTGCTCAATGAACCAGCGCCGCCGGCGCGCAGAAAATGTGCATGTGGTTGTGCCTGGCTTTTGTCACACGTACACATGTTAGTAACTGGCACACCTTTGCACAAGAGGCGCTAGCATGTTTGAAAGTTACGCGTCTGCCTGACTGAGGGGCAAGACTGCGACAGTGGTGCACGACTCAGGCACACTAACACTGAGTCGCATAGTGACGTTTGACACGGCAGCGCTATTGCGCAAGCTTTGCACAGGAACGCTCGAGTTACAGTCGTTCATCTCGGCGCCATATTCCCAAGTACCAGGCCAGGACATCGATTTCTGTTGCATCGCTATTTTGGATCCATTTTCTTCGTTTGATCTCTGATTTCCACGTGAATTGTTCTCACTCCACTCTCAACTAATCGTGAGGACCTATCCCTTAGACCATTATCAGGGGGTAAGTGGAATGGGAAAATAAAGTGCCAGATATCAAAGTCCAAAAAAATTCTTCTTTATTGAGTTAGTCCATCCTTATTTGAGGTTGACACTGAATTCCTCTAAAATTTTGGGAGTTGTAAATTTAACCCATTGAGTAAATTGTGCCCTTGATGGAGACTTTCACATTTCACCTGTAGAGATGGAATTTTTAAGTTCTTCCCCTCTTACGAGAAGAATTTTTCAAAGGAATGTCTATGAATATTAAAATTATTCAATTTATTTTACGTTAAACTATATATATATATATATATTGTATATATTATTAATTTAAATTTGAATTAAATAACATTATAAAACGTTTTAGTATTATTATAAATCTTGATTAATTTTTTTTAAGTTTAAAATTTACATAATAATAGTTTTTATTTATATTCTCTTAAAATACAGACTTCTCTTCTAAATTAATTCTCAATATTCAGTACTAATAAAATATTTAAATATTTATTATAATTATTAATATATTAATAATTTCATATATTTTTCTCTTTAAATGTTTGCTGTCTCCTTTATTTTCAATTTTCTAAACTAACAAAATAATTGATAATCTCCAAGTTAACTTTATTAAAAGAAAATTGTTTCTGGGTTTATACTTTGAGTGACTTTAGTTTCAGTGACATGAAATTCTGTTTAAAACATGGATTTCCCCGTCACCTAATCCCTCTTAGGTATTTCCTTAGGGTGTAATGGGTCCGAGATACGTGTCCTCTATAAAGGTATAAATGTAAGTCCTTATCACTTTTTATAATCGGATCTAACTTATTCTGAAATTGGGCTCTTAGTAGAAGTTCCCTCAAACTTGAGCTTCATTCCTAATATGCCAACTTTTCTACTTAAACCTCTAAGTTTTGCAAAAACCTACAAGCCGATTTGACTTTTTTCTAGCTTTCCTTTATTTTACTTGCTTTGCAAGCTCTTTTATTTTTGTTTTTCTCTTTTTCTGATTGGATTCAGCTCAAATATGCAATAATAAGAGATGGATATATATAAAAAGAAGGGAATAATACAAACATCCTAGTGGTTAAAATTGTACGGCTTTCAGAAAAAGTTGAGGTCTATGCAAGCTCAAATTGGGTTGACTATGATACATACAAAGACAGCCATAAAAGGCCAAACGGTTAAAAAAATTTCTAAGTCGTCTCCTTGGTGGTAATTCCTCATCTATTTCGTCTTGAACTTTGTTCGAAATTAGTTATAAAATACTAGAACAAATACTTAAGTACGCAACCACCATCAATCCACAAGCCGCACAATGGTGAGTATAGTCAAATTCAAATTGAATTGTGGATGATTTCTTTCCTTCTATAAGAAATTATCTGATCATCCAACTATGACAGAAAAATAGGCCAGCACTATTAAAATTAATTCTCGAAACGGACTGTTTGCTAGTCATCCTATCACAAGCAATTTATGCCTAAACAATATGTCATATTTTGAAATTCTTGTTTTAAGCATTATATGTATATGTAAATATACACAAGCAAATTGCAAACCCTCCCCAACACACACACACACACACAAACCCACCCACCCACCCACGCACACAAACACACACACACAAACACACCCACACACACTCACACACATTTAAGAGGAGGGGAACGAAATTCCTTTGACACCACCATATGATTATACTACTCTCCCCTATGGTATTTCTCAACCTTGGAGATCTGCCTGAGATACGATTCCTGCAATTAAGGCATGTGCATGGAAGTTAGATTGGTAGCTCCTTTTTATTAAACAAATATAAGACAAAAAGAAGACAAAAAATTGAAATCAAACTATGTATATCAAAGCAATCCTTGAAGACACTGTCTGTGGATGCTGCTGCGCCGATCAAGCCAACGGTGTCGGTGTATAGCAAAAACTCCTCTTTAAACTTTTTCTTCAAACTTTGTTTTCAAAAATCTCATTTCACAATTTTTAACACCTATCCTACTAATGTACCCTATTATAAACTTTAAAAAACTAAAGAACAAACTTCCACACTCGGCTGAATTCACTAGAAACAAACATATGTTGAAATATTAAAATTGTTCTGGGACTCACAAAAGGTTATTCTCAAATAAAAAAACAACATCAGAAAATTTTAAAGCATCCTACCAACTTGAGATCATAATATCTTTTTATTGAAACCATGGTAGAAAAAAAGGAATTATCCTATCCTTTTCCTCCCAGATCAAATGGAAACTTGACCCATTTTTACTTGATTAACTCACTCCATCTCTCGAATTTCCCAAATAGCTCAAAAAGGGAATGGGAGTCAAATACATCTTGCCTCAAGGATTTCCATAATTGAATGTGGGAAAAGTGTTTGACCACCTGTCCAACCTTTCCTAACAAAATTTTCAATCTAGAGGCTAAGGTTGGCGTATGGGGTGTGTACTATGAACTTATGAACATCATCTATATTTGTCCATCTCTCTGCTCTCTAAATTTGTTCTTAAATATTAATGTATATCGAAGACTCTCTAAGCTCGTAGGGATAAGTTTTTTATCTGTTCTTTAGCTTGTATCCCTTCCCCCTATACTTAAATTTAATTCAACTTCTACTCTTCGAGATTTTTAACCGGCTGGCCCTCTTCAAAATTCATTACAAGAGAGGAAGAGAGTAGGCCACTGTCTTTCAAGTGCGGGCCAACTCCTATAGAGCCACTATGTGTCAAACCACTCAAAGATTCCCCAAAATGTGATTGAGAAGAAGCATCAAATATTGGGTCATAAACTCAAAATTGTTCAATTTTGCTTAAAAAATCTTATTATCACAATTAGTCAAAACTGGGTCCTTTTATGGTGGTAATACTTTCTTTTCTAGGTGGCTCTCACTCCTAAGGGACTCCATGGGATGAAGGGAACCATTTTCATAATCTGACCTATTTAGCTCAACATGTGGCTTCGTAGAGTCTCTCATAGGTTTACAAAGGATGTCACACATTTCATCCTCATTTAACTGTTTAACCAACCTGCTGATGAGCGTAAAATATGTTTTGTTTTTAGCCCATAAATTGTGATAAGTTGAGTCTATTTTTCCCCACTTTTGGTGTTTATTTTGTACGATCAAGTGTGAAAATGTTGAAAACATCAAGTGGAAGAAGAAAGAGCTCATCCATAAGATTTCTGGCCCAAAAAAACCCCAATTCAGAGCAAAAAAGAGGCTGGTGCCATGTGGCACCAAAAAGGAAGCCATGGCACCAAGAAGAAGAGAACGACAGTGTGAGCGACGCCACATGGTGCCAGGTTTGATGACACGGCTCCACAATTTTCACTACAGAAGCAAAGTGGCCGACGCCACACGGTGCCAACAGCCAAGCTAAACGACACACAAACATGGTCTTCTACCAAGGAAAACTGGCTTAAGTGCTGGGATCGGGTATGCGGATCAGTGCTAGAGTGCTAGGAGCTAAAAGTAATTTCTGGGTTGAGCACCCATCTTCGCACTCGGGTGCCCCCAGAAGACAGGCCCAGTTCAGGGGGCACTAGCGGGCCACGAAAAACACAAGATGCAGCACCACAGCATCACACGGCGCCATGCTCAACACCAAGACTTGGGGCCACGACACTTGTTTGATGCCACAGAAAGCCGAACCACTTAGGGCACAACAAAAAAAAAGGAGAATCTATAGGACTCCCCTTTATATAGGCGTTATGAATCCACTTCGGGGATTACGTCCCCACACCTTGGAGGCTGTGGAATCGTTGTATTAAGGGAAGAACACTTCAGAGGAGCAATGGGAGTGAGAAGGAGGAGATTGGGAGTAGAAAGGAACCTTTCTACTTCTCTATTTACTCTAAATTTCTGTATTTTGTGATTTCTTAGCTTAATGCTTTGTGTGGATTTTGATTGGGATTTATCCCAAAACCTTATTATGTTTAGCTAAGTACCCTTAGGTGGTTGTGAGGTAATGCAATATTGTGAAAGGATTCATGTAAATTCAGTTCATTAGAGTGTAATCAATCTATAATTTAGTGTGATTAATTTGGGATGCTTAGTATGTTAAGAAGATTAACGCCCTCTTAACTTCGATACAATGTCCCCGTTGACACTGAGAGGGTATACTGGTACACCCATTAATCAGCGTTGATACCCAAATCGAGTGTAAGTTGCTCGGTTGCAGGTGAGGGATACGCAGGTAGACTTCGAGATAAGCGTCCTCAAACACATGATCATGGTGGCTGTGGTGATGGACCTCTGAGTTAGTACCTTTACCTCGAGAAACAATAGGACTAAGGAATGGGTATGGTCATAGTGCCTCGAGTGAGGGCTACGCGTGCTGGATTCCCCGATCCGCTAACGAGTGCTAGAATTACTCTGTCAAATTGAATTGCATGGATCCTCCACTTATTACATGAATTCACTCACCCCAATCCACTCTTCAAGCTTCCATAGTATCATTATAAGAAAACTTCATTTTTAGTATATTTTTCTAGTTAATGCAATTAGGTATTTTTGACACTTTTTGCTGATTTTGGTAGTTAGATAATGTTGTTGAGTTCTTAATTATTAGTACATAGTTACCGTCCCTGCGGAGACGAACTAGACTCACCGAATTATCACTTGCGGCGACATGTGCGCTTGCGTACATGCAACTTATATAAGAACCATTTGCGCCCAACACATACTAATCTGAGACTCTAAATTTTTAATAGATTGCAAGTTCTCTTGCATTAAGGCTATGAGAGACTCCTCCCTTGAGGGCTCATAGGTGGCTAGTGGGGGAGGGGTTTGTGGTGTTGGGTTCAAAAAATGTGGGTGATACAACCTGGTTGAGCCTCCATGAGAAAAATGTTGGTTCATCCAAACCAAGGCCACTATCTGCATAATCTTCATTGTAACATAATGGCCCTACAGAGTGGGGTAATTGAATATGTACTTATATGATGAATTGGATTCCCTTATGAATGCATGTCTAACTCAGTACATGCTCAAAATGACAAAATCAAGAGTAAAGAAGAAGAAAAATGCTTCCCTTAGAGCTCCAATCCTCCTGTAACGTGGAAATCTCCCTCGAAAGTTTGAATCTTCCCTTCTCCACTCTTCGAGCATGCAATCCCATGTCCAAAAGCTTCCCCCACAACACATAGGTCTCTCTGAAGGGTTTCCCGAGTTCTACCAAAGCGTTTCCAGGATTTACCATGTATTTTCTAAAGAAGTTCGAGAAGACTAATTTTCCTTGATTGTTGAACGACAAGTTACAGAATATATAATTTACATGTCTTAAAGAACAAGAACTGTTGTGGATTTTGCCTTTGGGCTAAATTTGTCATGATAATCGGACCCAGGTCGCTGATAAAAATCCTTTGCAACTTGTCGAGCTTTATAACGATCAAAGGTGTCATCAGGTTTTTGTTTAATACGAAAAACCTATTTATAACCAACCAGATTCTAAGATAAAGTAGGAGGGACCAAGTCCAAAGTACCGTTACCAAGAAGGGAATCAAACTCTTCAGACATCGCCGCTCACTAGTGTGGATGTTTAAGAGCTTGACATTGGGAAGTTGGCTCAGAATTATCAAGAGAAGCCGCAGCTGTGAGACTAAGTTTTGGATTTGGTTCAAAATTATAATTTTTGGACCGGGTAACCATAGGGTGGGTTGTAGTAGTATGTGGTGATACAAAAGAGTTATTGGGAGATACATGTGGTTGTGCCGCAGCAATACTGAGGACATATGAGATGGGAGTGATTGTGTGGAAGAGGGATGACAAGGAGTTTTAGGTGTGGGATTGAGGCTTGACAAGAGAGGCATAGTATAAGAGGTAGGATGTGTAATCGGTAGAAGATGTCCTGGTACAGATGTCTCCTCTGGCACTTCCGATGATGCCTTATTCATGGATCCACCAGTAGAGCCTTCACCAACACGAGCAAGAGAAGATGACTGGAAAGAAAATTCCCCTTCAACAAACACAACATGACAGGAAACATAGAGTCTGTGAGATGACAAGTCATTAAAAAGATAAGCACATTGTGTGATTGAGTACCCAAGAAAAACACGAGGAAGAGAGCGAGATTTCAACTTGGAAGATGTATATGGATGTAGCCCAGGATAGCAAAGACATCCAAAAACTCTAAAGTTTTGAAAATTAGAAGAAGTTTGAAAGATACTTTCAGAAGATGATTTCATTGAGAGATTTCGTTTCGGCATTCGGTTAATTAGGTAGACAGCTATAGCAAGAACAAAAGGCCAGAACAAAGAGGGAACACAAGCTTGGTGAAGTAATGTTAAGCTAGTTTCAACAATATGATGATGTCGACGTTCTGAGAAGCCATTGTGTTCAGGTGTGTGAGGTGGAATAGTTTAGTGAGAAATACCATAGACATTGAGAAATTCTTTTAGAGCAATGTATTCCCCACCATTGTCTGTAAAGAAATTAAGTATAGGCAGATTGAACTGCTTTTCCACCAGAGACTTAAAACATTTAAGCACATGCAAAACATCCAATTTATTTTTGAGTGGATAAAACCAGATATACCTGGTCTGATGATCAATAAATATCACTTAGTATTTATAGCTATCACGTAATTAAACAGGAGACATCCAAACATCCGAAAACACCAACTCTAGAGGAGAATTAAATATAAGAGATGAATCATGAAATGGTAACTTGTGACTTCTATTACAAAGGCAAGCATTAAAATGAAAACTATGTTATTGAGATGAAGAAAAGGACACATGCTGAGAGTTTAATAAAGTACATAATATTCTATTACATGGGTGACCTAGACGACTATGCCATAAAGAAATGGTCTGATGAGATGCAGAGAATACCCTTGGTGATGCCGACATATCCGATGATGGAATCTAGGAATAAACCCCATCTTTAAGTTGTCCTGGATGGAGGATGACACCCGTGCGAGGATCCTTGAACTGAAAATGTGCCGAGGTAAAGAAAATAATAGCATTATTAGTTTGGCATAATTGAGAATTAGATAAAAAGTTTTTAGTCATGGAAGGCTCACAAAGAGTTTGAGAAAATTTAAGTCAGATTTATTTAAAGGTGGAGAAAATAAGCCTCTATGAGTAATATATAAACCTGCATTGTTGCCAATAACAACATCATCTGAACCATCATATGGGGAATGAAGTGAAAGATTAGCAAGATCTATTGTGAGATGGTGTGTTGCACCCGAGTCAAGAATCCCATCAGAAGAATTTGGGTTGATTGAATAGGCTGCTGCATTAACTTGAGGAGAAGCAAAGGATTGTCGAGGCTGATACTGTGAAGTCAAAGAGCTTGTTAACGGAAAGTGTCTGAAGGATGGACATCTCTTGGTTGGTGTGCATGGATCTGTTGAGGTTGGTTAAGGCATAACGACGTCAGTGGTGCACGAAGTCAAAGAAAAAACTCGTGCAGACTGAGAATCCATGAGATGCTTGCAACAATGGTTGCAAATAATTTTCCTGGTTTTGTAGGCATGGTCGATACTATGTAGAGTATGGATGTGTGAAGATGTGTATGTTTAGGGTTTTACGTATGCATGCAACTATTTGGTGAAATTTCTCATAGGTTGAGGTGAATTCAGGAGTGTATTGCATTTGTTACAGGTGTATTTTGTTTTATTATTGTGAATGTTTTGAGTAGTAATGTCAACTAGTTGGTGTAATTTCTCTTACAAATTCTCTTTATCATGGTAGGTGTAGAGGGTAATTTCAAATCCTTGCCCTCATCTGTTTTCTTCTTTCTTTCCCACAGCACACTCTTACACTCTAACAAAGTATGAGAGAGGAAGGGAGAGGGAGAGGGGGAGACAAAAGAGCAGGAGAAACTCTCTTGGGTGTGTGAAATAGGATTGAAATCATAATTCTTTGTTTGTTTTTATAGTCCGTCTTTGTGTTTATGTACCAGTACCCAAACAAGCTTGACCGGTGCCAGCAAGAATTCTCTGGTGGGATTTGTTTTCTTCATAGAGTGGGGCAAAAATAAATTGGGAGTCCACGGAAATGGCCGTTTAAGATGCCCATGTGCAAGGTGTGAGATCAAAAAAAATTTAAATTCGACACCGTAATGTACCATATAATAAGGGAGGATTTGTTGCATGATACCATACCTGGCACTTCCACAGTGAGGCATGAACTGAGCAACAAGCAAATGCGACGATTAAGACCAGACATGTGCTAGAGATGTCAATGTTATTGAGAGATGCTTTCATGTGAGACGTTGAAGTGGAAGAGGAAAACATTTGGAAAATACTCAAAGCTTTCTTTCAATGTCCACTTGTTCCATATGAAGTGTTTGAACAAATCTTTCTCCTATCAAGGACGTCCTTCCACCGAATAAACACATTTCCCAACAATTGGTATGAGTAAAAAAAAATTAATGGCAGACTTAGGGTTAGATTGGAAGAAAATCCATGCATGCCCCCAATGACTGCATACTATGCATGAATGAAAACAAATATTTGGATGGCTGCCCAAGGTGTAAGACATTGAGATGGACTGAGAAAAGGACTGGCAGAAAAAGAAAACATGTGATACGAAAGTTGTTCGACATTTTCCATAGGTTCCAAGAATCCAGAGGTTTTTCTTATCTAAGAAGAAAACATGAGATGGAAAATGAGATGGCATGGGTCAGCTCTAGTGTCTGTAGAATGGAAAATGAACCATCCTCGGGATTCTGTGACATGGAAACAATTTGACGCTCAAGATCCATCTTTCACCTCCGATTCACGAAATGCTAGATTTGGTTTGGCTAGCGATGGACAGAATTTTTCCGTCATCCTACATTGATGTCATGATCCATCTAATTGTTCATTTAGCAATGGAGGCCAAATTATGTGGACCAGTCCAGTATAAGTGGATGTACCCAATTGAACGACACCACCTTACACTGAAACATTACATCCGCAACAGGTCCCAACTTGAGGCATCCAATGCAGAAGGGTACCAAATAGAAGAAGTAACCACTTTTGTTCACGATATATCACTGGAATAGGGTGTACATTAAATTATGTGAATATTGATCGGCCCAAAGGAAGATTAATATTTATCAGAATTACATGTACATTTGTGGTAATAAACACTGTGATGATTATCTGGTTTTACATATGGATAATAAATCGGCCCAAAGGAAGTTTTATTGTTTGATATGTTATTTTATTGCCAGTGTTTGATTACTGCGCCAAGGTATCAATTACAAGTTAATATTTTATCCAAAGATGAAATATTAATGGAGTGTCCGATATCTTGAGATGGGATTTATCTTTACTTAAATTTATTATTCAATTTTCGTTAAAGACTTATGTGAGGTTGTTTTATTTGATTATTCTCAGATTTAGATATTACTCCTGCTATTATTACTGCGAATCTCAATTCTCTTCCTATGCTTAATGGCACAAACTTCAAGTCATGGCAAGAGAATCTTTCAATAATTCTCGGAGTCATGGACCTTGACCTTGCGTTAAGGATTGATTCTCCTCCACCTCTTACGGATAAGAGTACTTCTGATGAAAAGAAGGAGCTACAAAAATGGGAGAGATCAAATCGTATTGTATTATGGTAATGAAAAAGGCCATTCCAGAAGCATTCAGGAGCACCATTTCCGAATCCATTACTACAGCAAAAGAGTTTTTTGCTGCAATAGAAAAGAAGTTTGCCACGAACGAAAAGGCTGAAATAGGTACGCTCTTGACAAAACTTATTTCTAAAAGGTATGAAGGTAAAGGCAATGTCAGAGAGTACATTATGGAGATGTCTCATCTTGCTTCAAAACTCAAAGTACTTAAGCTAGAAATCTCTAAGGACTTGCTTGTACATCTAGTTTTGATATCTCTTCCGACACAGTATAACCAGTTCAAGGTGAGCTATAACTGTCAGAAAGAGACTTGGTCTCTGAATGAGCTAATTTCATACTGTGTCCAAGAAGAGGAAAGGTTGAAGCAAGAGAAGACAGAAAGTGCACACCTAACATCTACCTCTAAGGACAAGGGAAAGAAGAGAAAACTTAATAAGGATAGAGAGGCTGCAAGCACAGAACCACAAAAGAAACAAAATAAGGAATCAAATAAGGATGGTTGTTTCTTTTGTGGAGCCACCGGACATCAAAATAGGCATTGAACTAATTATCATGCTTGGCGTGCTAAGAAAGGTATGCTTCTTAATTTGGTTTGTTCTGAGGTTAATTTAACTTTGGTACCTGGACACACATGGTGGATAGATTCTGGTGCAACAACTCACATCAGTGTGTCCATGCAGGGCTGTCTGAGTTGCAGAAAGCCAAATGATGGTGAAAGATTCATCTATGTAGGCGATGGCAAATCAGTCGAAGTTGAGGCAACAGGAAAATTTAGATTATTATTAAGAACTGGATTTTATTTGGATCTTGAGGAAACTTTTGTTGTACCATCTTTTAGATGAAATTTAATTTCTATTTCTGTTTTGGACAAATTCGGTTATTCTTGTTCATTTGGAAATAGAAAATTCAGTTTAATTCGTGATTCAAAATTGGTTGGTTCCAGTTCTTTATCAGGCTCTGATAATCTTTATTCACTTGATACTATTGCCTCTTATAATGAATCCCTGCATTTGAGTACACGAGGTGTAAAGAGAAAATTAACCTATAAGAATTCAGCTACGTTATGGCACAAAAGATGGAGAATAGAGAGACTTGTGTCAGATGATATTCTCAACCCCTTAGACTTTACCGATTTTGATGTATGTGTTAATTGTATAAAGGGGAAACAAACCAATAAAAGGAGATTTGATGCCAACAGGACTCGAGATGTCTTAGAACTTATACACACAGATATTTGTGGGCCATTTTTTACGGTAACTTGGAATGGTCAACAATACTTTATAACGTTCATTGATGATTTTTCCAGATATGGCTACATATATCTCATTCAAGAAAAGTCACAGGTACTGGATGTGTTCAAAAGTTATAAGGCTGAAGTTGAAAACCAACTCAGTAAAAGAATTAAAAGCATCAAATCTGACCGTGGTGGTGAATACTATGGTAGATATGATGGCTAAGGCGAACAAAGTCCAGGACCTTTTGCTAAATTCCTAGAGGAAAGTGGTATCGTCCCACAGTACACTATGCCGGGTTCACCTACCATGAATGGTGTTGCTGAAAGTCAAAATAGGACGCTTAAAGACATGGTGAGGAGTATGATTTCTCATTCTTCCTTTCCTGAATCACTCTAGGGAGAGGCACTTGAGACTGCAGCTTATATTTTTAACAGGCTGCCAACTAAAGCAACTACCAGAACCCCTTATGAACTTTGGACAGGAAAAAAACCTAGCTTAAAGCACCTCCATATTTGGGGATGTCCAGTAGAGGCCCGCCAATATCCAGTAGAGGCCCGCCAATATAAGCCTCATGAGAAGAAATTGGACTCTAGGACGGCAAGTTGTTATTTTGTTGGCTACTCTGAAAAATCCAAGGGGTATAAGTTTTATGATCCCACAACTAAGTCCATTTTTGAATCAGGAAATGCCCAGTTCTTTGAGGAAGTTGAGTTTGCTGGGGGAGATAAAGCTAGGGACTTTGTCTTTGAAGAGGAATATGTTAATTTCCCTCGGGTTTCTTTGACATTGATCAGGTGATAATACCTGCTTATGTTGATGACACAGTGAATCAAGGACATACTGGAGAACCCCCTATTCAAGAAATTATTCCAGAAGAACAAACTCAACCACCTCAAGAACTGATGCCATTAAGGAGATCCACTAGACAAAGGAGAAGTGCAATTTCAGACGATTATGTTGTATTTCTTCAAGAACATGAGGTTGACATTGGAGTGATGGAAGATGATCCAATCAGCTTCCGTCAAGCCATGGAGAGTTCTAATTGTCAAAAGTGGATTGATGCCATGAATGAAGAGATTAAGTCCATGACAGACAATGACGTATGGGATCTTGTCCTTTTGCCTGAAGGTGTCAAACCTACTAGTTGCAAATGGATATTTAAAAGCAAAAGGGATTTGAAAGGCATCGACTATAAAGAGACTTTTTCTCCAGTTTCCTCGAAAGACTTTTTTAGGATTATAATGGCACTAGTGGCGCATTTTGATCTTGAGTTACATCAAATAGATGTAAAGACTGTGTTTCTCAATGGAAACATTGATAAGACAATTGATATGGTGCAACCAGAAAAGTTTGTATCGGGAGACTCAAATAAATTGGTTTGCAAACTCAAGAAATCTATTTATGGACTAAATCAGGCGTCACGACAATGGTATTTAAAATTTGACGAGGTAATCATCTCTTTCGGTTTTGAGGTGAATTTGGTTGATGAATGTATATACCATAAGTTCTGTTGGAGCAAGTTTATATTTCTGGTTTTATATTTGATGATATACTGCTTGCCAGCAATAATGTAGGCTTATTGCACGAAACCAAGAGATTTCTAGTTAAAAATTTTGAGATGAAAGATCTTGGTGATGCCTCTTTTGTATTAGGGATTCAAATACATCGAGATCGCTCTCGAGGTATTCTTGGATTATCACAAAAGAGCTATATTGAAAAAGTTCTTAAGAGATTTGGCATGTAGAACAGTAAACCAGGCGATACCCCTGTGGCAAAAGGAGACAAGTTCAATCTCCAGTAGTGTCCTAAGAATGCATTTGAAGAAAAGGAAATGGAGAAGATTCCTTATGCGTGAGCAGTAGGGAGTCTAATGTATGCTCAGGTTTGTACGTGTCCAGATATTGCGTACATTGTTGGGTTGTTAGGTAGATATTTGAGCAAACCAGGAGTAGACCATTGGAAAGCAGCCAAATGGGTCATGCGGTATTTACATAGGACGAAGGATCACATGCTCATGTGTGAGAGGTCAGATAAGCTTGAGATCGTTGGGTATACTGACTCTGATTTTACTGGATGCCAAGATAGTAAAAAGTCTACATCAGGCTACATTTATATGCTAGCAGGAGGTGCTGTCTCTTGGAAGAGAGTTAAACAAACTCTTATAGCCTCTTCTACGATGGCGGCCAAGTTCATAGCATGTTATGAGGCATCGAATCATGGAATATGGCTACGGAATTTTGTCGCAGGGCTGCGCATAGTAGATGGTATTGATAGACCACTCAAGTTATATTGTGACAATAAATCTGCCGTGTTATATTTTAACAACAACAGGAGCTCTACGAAGTCGAAACATATTGACATCAAGTTCCTGATTGTAAAAGAGAGAGTTCAGAATGGACAGGTGTCTATTGACCAGATTGGTACAAACTCCATGATTGCAGATCCCCTCACTAAAGGATTGCCACCCAAAGTATTTCATGAGCATACTGCTCGAATGGGTGTCATATCATTAGAGGATAATCAGTACTAGTGGGAGTTTGTAAGTTTATATGCTTGTATGTGACACATACATTTTCAGTTTTAGGTTTATGGTATTTTAAGGTTATTTTCTGCAGAAATAAAGATTTATTCCGGTTTATTCACATTCTGAATTTTGGTATTGATCTCAATAAGGTTTCAGGAGGACCAGTAGGAAATAGGCATGTTTAGATCACATTGCATCAAATTTCCATGCTACACAGTCAGATCATGATCCATGTCATTCAGTTATATCCACATTTGTGACCATCGATGGGTCGAGTTATGAGAGTTGTAACAAAGGCCGCTTTCATCCAATGTTGATACATTGATGGACAGGATTGGTTTAAGATACAATCAGTGATGACAGCACAGTTGAGCTCATACGGTTTTATTCAATACATGATTATAAGGTTCAACATATAACCCAAGTGGGAGATTGTTCGATCCTTAATCCAACATTGGGTTTATATGTTTAATAATCATATATTGAAGACTGTCATATTCAGCTCATTTCAAGCGATCTAATTACGTTTTCGGTAGTAGAGCTGTAATGTAGCTTAAAGGATGTGACTTTTCAGTGTGTAGAGACTTAAGTGTAATTTTCCTTCTTATGAAGAGCAAAAATGGAATTACCAAAGGAGAAGACTTTTCATATAAAATAAGATGACCTTTCAAATGAAAGGATACAACATTTCAACTCAAGAGATATAACCATTCATAAGGGACATAACTCTTCATCTAAAAGGATATGACTCTTCATCTCTATATAAAGGAGTAATGGTCCCCAGATCAGTCAATCAGTTTTCATTCTTCTGACATCCCATCTTCAAAAAGAGTATAAGAGAAACTGCGACTTGATCTGGAAGACTATAACTCGTAAGGTTCCGCACAACTCATAGAGTTTAAGACAAAGATGGATTCAGGTATGCTTCTGCTATAATGTTTCTCAATGAGTTCTTGACATGTTTTAGATCTTGGATATTTTGGCTAAAGATCCAACACTACCCGGTCAAGATGTGTTTAGATAAATTATACCAATCAACCCTTCGCCAAATTCTTAATCTGTGGGTCGGTACAGTTACTTGTCGTAAAAACCTCTGTTATCGCCGTAGGAGAAAGGATGAAATGAGCTACAAGCAACAACACACAAGCAGTGTTTGAATTCCACGATCTCATCAGAAAGCACTAGAATGCACATACAGCACAATCAGTCAGAAACTCACAATAGTTCTATCAAATATATAATATCTATGCACAATCAATCCTCAAACGAGACTGTAGTAATTACTCATATAGCAAAGCCGGCGGTAGAACTCTGCAGAAGAAATCAGATACAGAAAATTCTAGGTCCAAAGAATGGAACACAAAGGCACAAGGAGCAAGCAGAACACCCAGATACTTATCAAACTACTCATACAGCCCAAAACCTCAATCAGCCAGGAGGTATGTTCCGAACTCAGCACAGATACAAAGCTTTCAGAACACCTTTACATCCAGAACTACCCGTACACAAAAGTCCGACCGGAAAAAAATTTACTTCCCCCCTATGCTTTTCAAGGAGAAATAGTCTCCCCAGGAGAAATCATTGGCGGATTTACTGGAAATACTTAAAGTCCCGAGCACCTGTCTAAACAAACCAGTCAGTTAAAATACTCCATATCCATTTACACCTTTATTATCTCCTATTGTCCCTGTTACAGATTCACCTATACTGAAAGACATTGATGAGTTATTTTGAAAGAAAAATTCTTACTTGGAAAACAATATTCTGAAGGCTAGGATCTTTCAAAAGTAGATCATCTTAAATTAAAAACCATGTGTTCACATTCTTTTTGCCACAAGGGGATTTCATGTGGGAGCAAACAACACATTTGAAAAAAATTTTAGATCCAAGTAGAGTGGAGGATACAGGTCCCACACATTGCCTCATCATTGCATACAAAACAATGGCGGTATATTCAGGCAATAAATATCACCCAACTACTTGGTGAAAGTTAGACTCCAAGTCGAGATAACAAGCAAAGGCACAACCGATGGAAAGCGCAAGTATAAGAAGGGAAGCAGCTTCTTCGGCACCCAAAAAGAGAAAAATCTTCTACAAAGTGGTCATTGTCAATTACATTTCAAAGTTTACAACTTTTTTCAAGGTTTTCATTGTTCATGAATTATTCTGTTCTTACTCATAGCCCAGAACCTTCCCTGAAGGAACTCATCACACTGGTGTGCTCCAACAACACTGTGCCGGAGACAAGAACGATGAATGCTCAAGGGCAATTCAGGAAAATCTGAACTAGCTGGATCAACGAACACTTGGCTGCATGGGATACACCATATCTCACACAATGGGATTCCTGCTATAGCGTTTACTCCCATTAATTACTCAATTTAAATTCCCAAATACCTTTTCAAATATTTTTTGCAGGTAGACACCCGACAAACATTCCCTGATCGTATCTTACCTCCTAAAATGGTACTAAATGTATTCCATATACTCTCTGCCATATTGATCTTATATATACCTTAGTATGCATATCTTCTTATTTACAAAATATCGGGACTTCGATTTTGTACCATATCCCAAAGATCTGACATCCCATGCTCATTGTTCCCTCTTGTGCAGATGTCAGAATTAATTGCCACAACTACTAAGCTTTGTGTCTAATCTTGGATGCTCTTTAAAACCTTAATCCCCTTCAACTGCCCAGAACAAAAAATTCTTGCATCATCCTTGCTAGTTCCAAAAATGGAAACCCCAGTATAGAAATTCTCCCATTTAGAGAAACAAGGTCCTGTTTCCCTACAAAATTCTTTGGTTGGCTCACATACTATACCAAGGCAAGTTACCTCTGCTCAAGATAGTCTTCTTATTCCTGCGGCAACTCTCTTCCTGTTGGAGCCACACTCTACCAGTTCCATGCAGAACTCGTAAAAAGTCCACAAGTCAGTTGTCATCCATCCAGATCCTAGTTTACAGCTAACTGACACAGTGAACAGCTTGAACTCTAAGTTCCACAAAGTTACATTGCTTATATAATGTATAGAATGAGGACTTATCCAGAGAGTCTTATCTCATAATGATCTTTGTGAGTCATATTCCAGTGGCTTTCTCATTCGTCGCTTCTAGCCTGCAAAGAACCTTATGTGCAGCCAGTTTCCCTGATTAGACAATCACAATCCATAAGATGACAAGGGGTACTTTTCTATTGAACCACCGTCAAAAGATCAGTACGAGAAGCTCAGTGACCTTTGTCCATTTCAAATTAGTTAATCTCAGCTTCATTTGTTTCCATGGCCGAGAGGGTTCCATGTGGAATCTTTTCTCTTCACTCACACATTCGTATAGGTCAAACTACTTCGGCTTCCTCTCATGAACTGGCGTGAAGAGGCATTGACACATATAGTTCAACTCCTACGATGTTACATCACGATGGATGAAGATACCCGATGTTGAGAGGGAACAGAACTCCATGCCAGAGTAAAGGTAGAAGTTGACCTCCGAAAACCAGAAATAGGTGTAGAACTAGACAAATTGAACTCGATCTGTCATGTTCCATTCCATATTGAAAATCGGCCGAGAATTTGTAAGTTCTGTAAAAGGTGGGGACACTCCACGAACGAGTGTTGAGGGAAGGTAAAATATGAGTCAAATGACTCGAATAGATCAAACAAAGACGATGGTCATGGCAATCCACCAACGGACTGGAATAGAATACGCAAACGTAGTCATGAAGGCCCATCCAAATCTGCTCCTCCTCATCCAAGAATCAGCTAAACCGACCTATAAAACATTACATATCTTATAAAGGTCAAAACACTTAGAAGAACGCTCAACCGGAAGACGTGTGGTTGTAATCTGCAACTCACATTCAGCCCACCCGGCTGTGGAGAGATTACGGAAATTCCTCGTCCCAGTGGAGAGACGAGTTGTTAGATTATTGGACCTCAGCCATATCAGTTAAATCAAACTATTTCCAAATGCCTATTGAGAACTCTATTCACCAAGCGCCGGAAAATTATAACAGAATGTCTCACCATATACACTCAATTGGGGACAATGCATCGCCGTCAATAATTTTAGCAGAAACAACCTCATTAGGGTGGGGTTGTAGCGTCCTCCTGGCAGCTATACAAATGCTAACTGGAGTTAGCCAAAGAAGGGGAAGGAATAGAGGCATTGTGTGTTACACTTTTGGTCTAATAAATCACATTAATATTCATGAAAGTAGACATAATTTCTATAAAATCACTTTATTATAAAAACTATAAAATATGATTGAATTGAAATAAGAAAGATAACGGGAGCGTACCTTTCAATTTTGAATATTAAATGAGTCGAAGTGCACAAGAAAACCTTATAAGAGTAAGTTTTACAAATGATGAGTTTGTTTCCCTTCAGCTAGACCGGGAGTATGTAAGGTGTAGCCTCACTTGTATGATCGTGGAGGATTTATAGATTCCAATGGGTATGGCATTAATGACTCTCTTCAATGTGGAATTAATGGCCTTCGGGAGATACACAACTCTTTATTCCCAAAGCGTCCCCAGAGTCAAAGTACCCATTAATTCTACCTCTACTGGGGGATGTGCTGGCCCTTATACCCGACTTTGAAGGTCCAATGTCAAAGTTTTAGAAGTGGGCCCCACACCCTTAAGTCATGGTAATTTTGTTTTTTAAAATCAATATTTGAAACCATAACTTCAACAAACTCCTACTTGGTTTCAAATCCATTTTTATAAAATTCCGATTTTCAAAAAAAAATAATTTTGACCCTTAAAACCATATCATGACCATAGGAATTACCTCAAATATTTTAATATACATGTGAAGTTAACCCGGGCCTACACAATATACATCTTAGATATCCAAGGCTAGGGAAAAACCAAATCCATACATGTCAAATTCAGCGGTCTCATTTAGTAGCATACTCGGACCAGATATCAGGGTAAAGTCCTGTACCACTTCATGTTTTAGCCACTACGGTAATTGTGCCTAAGCAGTACCATAGGTCTGAATTAATTTAGACATCCAACCCTATCTTCCTTTTGAGATTCTTCCATGTATATTTACAATTATATACCTAATAGAAAAGTTGGACATCGAGGTATTCCACCGTCCATATCATACTTTGTAAAACTCTATACCAAAATGAGTTTTCCGTAAAGGAAATTGTGCTTGTCCAGTCCCATTGTCCTGGAAAATTTAGAGACTAAACCGTCTCTCCCTATTGGAACCCTCACGTAAACACTTACAAGTGCACAACTAATGGGCAAGCTGAGTGTCAAGGCACACCTTAAGTACTCACAAACGCATATACATTCAATCAAATTTGTCATTTCATTCCATGGGATATAAAATCCAATGTCATAACATTACAATTCAATGAGGCCATAATTCATACAAAACAATGTTCTCCTGGTTGGTGTCCTAATGGGAAACAAATTAAACCCATGTTCCCCCTATGTAAATTGAAATTAGTAACAGGAAGACACTTAGTAGATCATCTAAGTTGTTCTGAGCTGCAATTTTTAAAACACCGACTACCTCCTCCGTCAGCTTGTCTCGTATATAGTGGTATTTTCCTTCAATAAGCTTAGCATTAGAGTTACACTTGGATATTATGTCATAGCAATAGCAAATACGTTGACACAAAAGAGAGGGAAAGATTGCTCCACACACTCTACTACTAGAAGACTCCGCAAGAATTTGCGAAGATTGATAACCTCCCTTGTAGCTAAGCTCATAACTACATATTCTGCCACGATGGTTGATTGCGCTATATATTCTTTCTTCTTGTATTTCCAAAAACAAATGGCACTTCCGCAAAATATTAATTTAAACCTGAAGTAGAGTTGCGGGTATCAATACATCTTGATAATCTGAGTCTAAATAACCAATTAATTTTAACATGTCCACCTGATAAATCAAAACATATAACTTATTAGTTCATTGCAGATAGCGCATCACCCATTTAACTCCTTCCCATTGAGTGAAAACTGCATTAGCCAGAAATCGATTAAGAACCCTAACAACATAAGCAAGATGAGGTCTTGTACACATAAGAACATACATAAAACTCCCCACAACATAAGCATAAGGTATTTGGCCGTTTCATTGACCTTGATATTCCACTTTCTTGAGGCATGTTTCAAACTATAAATTTATTTTTTCCAATTTACACACCTTTGATTCAGTTCCAGTACCCATAAATCCACGTCGTTGTTCCATATAAATTACCTCAACTAAATTTTCATTAAGGAAAACAGTTTTAACATCCATTTGGAACAAATCGTAGTCATAATATGCAACCAAGGACAAGAGAGTTCCTATAGGATGTATACGTGCCACAGGAGAGAATGTTTCATCATAATCAATCCCATATGGTTGAGCAAAACCCTAAAATACAAAACGAGCCTTAAATCTTCTAACTTTACCTTTAGAATTTCTCTTTCTGATGAAAATTCATTTGCACTTAGTGGATTTAACTGATACAGGATGATCAACAAGTTTCCAAACTTTTTTTTATACATTGAGTCCATCTCTTCTTCTATTGCCAACATCAATTTGTTGTGGTCCACATCAATGAGTGCTTGATCATAAGTGATAGGATCATTAACATCTTCGTTCAAGCTTATTCTTTCATAAGTTTCCCCAGCATATGTTTAAAATCAAAAGATGTCAGAAGTTGACTGAATATCCATTTCAGTGGAATCCACTTTTATTAGCAGGTTATTCAGAGGAGGACATTTCCACAATTTCTTCCAAATGAGACTTTGCAGCAGGATCTTAATATCAAACGTCTGAATAACCATGTCTTTATACCTTGGAATAATTGAATATCTTTCCCAGCTAATAAAATTTCAACTACGTATGAAGTAATAAAATCAATGCGATCTCCCACTATTTTGATATAAACACAATGATCATCTGAATTCAAAGGAAATCCATACTCTTTGACAACTTAATTGAATTTGATATTCCACTGTCTTGAGGCTTGTTTCAAACCATAAATTGAATATTTCCAAGTTTTCCCTTCTTGTCCCTCCTGTATCGTTTTCAAGTCTCTGCAATTTTTCGTAATATTCCTTGGCTTATTGTAGAAACTTTTACTCGTTGATTTACGTATATTTCAATTATCTGTTGATTAACCTTCTCGTCTTGAATGTTTTAAAACTGAATTTAATTTCCCTTCTTTTTAAAATTCTTCGTTGCCTTCAAAACTATATTAGAACAAGGCGACGGTTATTCCTAATCAAAATTCCTGAATTGTATCTCTCAGATTGGTTATCAATATTCTACACCAATTCAGAAATCATCCACTTTGTCTTGGATTGAGTGAAAAATCTTTATTGTATTTTAAAGATTTTGGTGAAGAATTCACAATGGTGACCACTTTAGTTTCCCCATCCATTGGTCTACCATGATACAACAACTCATCTGAAATAGCAAGCGTGCCATTTACATACCTTCTCACATCTACGTTTTCTTCACACTTGGCCCGAATAAATTTTATTCATAAATTATTTATGTGAGGAGACGACTTTTTTCCATACTTAGCCTCAAGCCAGTAAAGAATCACTTTTGCAGTGGGAACAAGAAAATAAGTCATCAAGAGATTGTCACTAAGAGTATAAAAAATATGTGACCTAGAAATTTCATTCGCATCATCCCATTGCTTGAATTTCCTAAGGTCCTTATAATGTTTCATATTGTTGCAGTAGTTCACAGTGAAAGGTCTCTGAGGAGGAGTATCCACTTTGGTAATTTTATCAAACCTATAGCCTCGTAACATTAATTTAACCCATTGTGACTAGTTGACATTATATGTTCCTTAAAGTACTTTTTTATAAATATATATAAAACAAATGTCCACTACTTGATGTTCCTATCATCCAAGAAATATTTCACTATTAGGGAGAACATGTTAGATTATGTATTATTGTACGGGTATTTTAGTCTTTTTACCCTTCAAGTGTATTTTAGACTTTTTTGTATTGTGACAATGTATATAAGCTCATTGATGGTTAAAAAGAGATTCACCCAATTTTTTTGAAATTTCGTCAATCTATCATGGTATTAGTGCCACGTTCCGTGTGTGGGCCAGATTTTCCCTATCTGTTTGTGGGCATTATCCAATCTGTATTTGGGCTCCAGAAGACGAAACCCAATCTGTTTGTAGGCTTCATAAGACGAAGCCTAGTTTGTCATGTCTCAAACCTATTACGTAAACCTGGCCTAGACGTGAGGGGGTGTGTTAAGAGAATTAGTCCCACATTGAATAGAAGTGGATGAATCATGTGCATAAATAAAGGAATCCACATCTCCGTTGTTATGAGGCCTTTTGGGGTAAACCCCATTAGCAAAATTGTGCAGACTTGGATCCAAAGCAAACAATATCATTACAATGTGGAGATGTGGGTCCTACGGGCCCCTGAAGAATTTTGGCAAGATTTTCACTCGTCTGACTTTTCGGGGTATTGTGATGTTTCTCTTAAATGTTGATGATATGGTTATTACAAGCGATGATCTGCAAGGCATCTCTGACTGTAAGAACTATCTCAGTTCTTGTTTTGAGATGAAGATCTTGGACAGTTATGTTATTTTCTTGGCTTCGAGGTTCTTCAATTATGTGATGGGTATGGTCATTCTCAAGTGAAGTATGCTTCCGATTTACTCACTAATGTCATTCTTACAGAAAATAAGGCTTGTGATACACCTTTGGAGCTGAATGTTAAGCTCTGAGGAACTGATGGCGAGTTACTTTCTGATGCTACATTTTATCGACAATTTGTAGGTGCACAGATTTATTTACCTATTACTCGCATTGATATCAGTTATGCAGTTCATGTTATCAGCCAATTCATGTCTGCTCCTTGTTCTGTTCATTATACTGCAGTGTTGCGCATTCTACGCTATACTCGGGGCAGTTTGTATAGGGATTTGCTATTATCGACTACTTCGTTGCTTATTTTATCTACATATTTTGATGCTGATTGGGCACGTGATATTACTGATCGCCTTTCTACTACCAGCTATTCTGTTTTCTTAGGCGACTCTTTGATTTCTTGGCATATCAAGAAGCGGTCTACTGTTTCTCGTTCTAATACGGAGGCTGAATACCGGGCTCTGGCAGACACTACTTCTGAGCTAGTTTAGCTTCTTTGGTTACTTCAGGATATGGCTGTTTCTTTTGATTCCACCACTCCACTTTATTCTGACAATAAAAGTGCTCTTTATATTGCTCACAATGATGAGTTTCATGAGCAGACAAAACAATTGAAGTTAATTGTCATTTCGTTTGAAATAATTTTAATTCTGGTACTCTCACCTTGTTGTATATACCCTCCGAGCATCAGATCGCTGATTTGTTTACCAAATCTCTTACTTCATCGTGATTTCAGTATTTATTTTCGAAACTCCATGTGCTTGTTTGCTCCATCTTCAGTTTAAAGGGGAGGATGTTAGATTATGTATTATCATAAGGGTATTCAGTAGTTTTTCCCTTGTAGGGTATTTTAGTCTTTTCTGTATTGTAACACTGTATACAAGCTCATTGATGGTTAATTAGAGATTCACCCAATATTTATAAGATTTTATCAATCTATCAGAACATACATAATAATACAATCACCTCAATTATCTACTATTTCCACTTACTCCTTTGATATTCATAAGAGTTACGAGGCAAATCATTCAACACATGATGAACAAATAATAACATTCAAAAAAAAAACAAACAAACAAAAAAATGAATTCATACTTACCCATAGGGATTCATATAAATTAATTTTTAATATAATAATTTAATTATACAACTTATACTACCCTTTGGGGATTTTGCTAATCATATAACAAAATTAGTATGCCACATACATCAAAATTATTCACTAATAAACAAGCACAAAATTAATTTAATAAATACAATTTGCCTTACCCTCTGGGGATTAAATAATTTATATAATTAAATTAATGTTCACATTCAAATACATAAATGCAAATAAAGTAATGCAATACATAACTAATAAAACATTAAAAAAATTAATAAATTAAATAATTAAGACCAAAACCTAGTTAAATAGATAAAAATTATATATATCTTCATATCCATACTTTTGCATCTCAAAATAGCCAAATAAATTCCAAATAACATGGAAATCAATTTCAAATAAAATTCCAAGTCAAAATAAATAAAAATACAATCTGGCCCATTATAAATGTAATAACCAGTCTAGTTCATGGTTCTGGGTCCTCACAAACCCGGACAGCAACCCGTTATGTTCAAAAAATCGCAATGCAGCCCGCACCATACTGCAGGCCTTCATCCAGCAAGCCTGCTCATAGAAGCCCGTGCAAAGATGCCCGTTCAAAGAAGCCCCCTCATTGAAACCCGCGCAAAGAAACCCTGGGATAGAAGTCCGCAAAAAGAATCTCGGGCATATGGGGCCCCATGCTTTTGTAGGCCCCCGCTCTAGCAGGCCCGCCCACAGGTATTTGTGACCATTGGCAAGCTCGTGCGCACCAAGCTCGAGCACACCAACCCAGCGTTCATTAGGGTTTAGCCCATGCGTAATAGGGTTTAGCCCATGCGTGAGGCGGTAGAAAACACATCCAAAATGGTAACTTATTTGCATCCAAATAAATGGCTTAAAATCCGAAAATATCCAAAACAATCCTGAAAAAAAGGCAACATGTAAAACATAAAATCTTTCTTCATGATATTAGCAGAGGCAAAGTCACTAGGATTTTTTAGACTATAGGTCTAATAAATTACATTAATCATCATGAAAATAGACATAATTTTCATAAAATCAGTTTATCTTAAAATCTATACAGATATGATTGAATTGAAATAAAAAAGATAGTGGGAGCGTACCTTTCATCTTTGAATATTAACTGAGTCGAAGTGCACAACAAAACATTGAAAAATATGTTTTAAAAGTCATAAGCTTGCTTCCCTTTATCAAGAACGTGTGTTCATAAGCCATAGCCTCACTTGTAAGACCTTGGAGGATTTGTAGATTCCAATGGGTATGTCACTAATGACACTCTTCAATGTGGACTAATGACCTCTAGGAGAGATAACCTGTTTATTTCCAAAGCGTCCCCAGAGTCAATGTACCCATTAAATCTACCTCTACAGGGGGATGTCTTGGCCATTATTTCCTTTACTGAATCTCCAATGACAAAGTATCTAGAACTGAACCCCACACCCATAATTCATGGTAATTTTATTTTGTAAAATCAATATTTGAAACCATAATTCCAATTACCAGATAGGTAGAAGTAAGGTGGGGAATATGGAACAAAGTTGTAGGAGTGAGGTGGGGATTGTGTAAAAACAAATGAGGGCAAAAGGTATAAGGATGATGTGAGAAAGGTAGATATGGTCTACGCAATATGTGGGTAAAGTGTAGGAACTAGGTGGTGATAGATTGTGAATAGTGTTTGGGTCGAAAAGATGAGAAAATTGGGTTGGGATGAACGTTATTGAGTGTGTAACCTATGTGGAAATAGGATGGATACAGAGGGGGATGTAAGTGCTAAATATGCGTGGATGATGTGAAGGTGGGTAGTGGTGGGGATGTAAACCAAACGCCAAATGGACTTAACAAACCAGAGACTAGCCTCAAAAATAATCCAGCTGGGTTTTGAAAGCACACCTTATCCTCAAGTTGATCCGCCACACTTTTACCTCATCTCCGATATGACTGGCCTCAACCGGCCGTATCCGACCTCAACCTGGCCCAACTTGACCCGTCTAATATGTTTTGACCCATTTAAAAAATAAAATTCAGAAAAATAAAAAAATTAATGAAGATAAAGTAAATACTACTACTATTTCACAACAAGATTTTGTTCCCCTCAACCCAAATGCATTTTTTAGTAGAGTAATGTTACCTTTAAAACCTTGCATGGTGACCACCTCTAGATGTGGGAAGGGATGGGGACATTAGGAAAGAGTTGGATACATGATATATTGATGCCAAAACTATACCAAAGTATGTTTTGTGCCATATGCAAGGTCACCTGTCGTACAAGTAATATATTCTGGTAAAACTAGGTTGATCCCAATGGGAAGTAGGAAATTGAACACTTTAATTTTATCTATTTAGACAAAACTAAGGTATAAAACTAAACTAAACTATACCTAAACTACAAGAAAATCTTAGGGGGATATAATTGAGAACTAGGGGATGTAATTGCTTGTTCCTATGCTATGGTTTAGCTCATATCCTTCACTTGAACATTTTTTCGAGCCTCTTGTGGATCGATGAGACATGTATCCATACGCCTCTTCCGATTGCTCTACGGCATTCCCTCAATTAATTTCATCTCCTTCTGGTCTCAGAGCTTTACTGGTGGGACATATTGCACCCACCCTCTATTGACCACATAAGACATGAGATCTCTTTCGAGCAATTCATAAGCTAAACCCCCAAATCAGCTATGTTCATTGGCGAGACATACGTTGCCTAATGGGAGTCTACCCTAGATTTTCCTTCTAGTCTCATCTTAGGTTCCTAGACATGTTTAACTATGTAATGAACTGCTTAAACACTCAATTAATACACATCGGACACACAAGCTATCTTGGTCATGTTCAAGCGAAAGGAAGATTTACTAAACCAATACATAAGAGTGTTCATTATATCTCCCCAAGGGGAATTTAGTTAAACATTATCCTAAATAAATAAATATAACATCTGATTCACAAATGAATGCAAACCCAATTCACACTCAACACTTCAAAATCTCGAGTAAAGAAGAAGAAAAATGCTTTCCTTGTAGCTGTGACGTGGAAATTTGCCTCAAAACGTCGAATCTTCATTTCTCCACTCTTCTAGCATGCAATATATTGTCAAAACAATTCTCTAGAGATCAAATAAATCTTCTCCAAAGCTTTCTCAGGCTCTCCCAAGGATTTTCCAGGCTATTGCAGGCATTTTCCGGGGTCGTCTAGGCTTTCCCTTGTGAAAATTGTATCTCTGAACAACATCCAAGAGCAAATGAACCCAAAATAACCTAACTACACTTTTTATAGGCGCAGATTTGCATCTGTTCAATGAACCAGCGCCGCTGGCGTGCAGAAAATATGCAAGTCGTTGTGCCTGGATTTTGCCGCGCACGCACACATGTTAGTAACTCGCACACGTTTGCACAAGAGGTGAGCATGTTAGCAGGTTGCACATCTACGTTACTGATGCGCGAGACTGCGACTATGGCGCGCGACTCAGGCACACTAGCGCTGAGTCGCACAGTGACGATTGATGCGGCAGCGCTGTTGTGCGAACTGTGCACATGAACGCTTGAGTTACAGGCGTTCAAATCAACACCATGTCCCCAAATACCAGCCACGACATCGATTTCTGTTGCACAGCTATTTTGGGTATATTTTCTTCAATTGAGCTCTGAATTCGATGTAATTTGTTCCGGTGGTCTCATTTTTTAATTGGCCAAGGTCCTACAATAAAAAAAAGCAAAGTAAGTGAATTGGCTACTAAAAGTGCCCAAAATGGGTATGAAAATATAGGTTTAAAGTTACTTGTCACACGCCCAAACTTAAAAGCTTGCTCATCCTCAAACAAGGGACCCTTTATATAGATTCTAAATAACCTATCAACCATGCGTGTGATAAAAATTCATTTGGTGATTTGCTATTTAAACCTTTAGTCTTGTTCTAAGACTCCACTTAAATTTCAATGGCCAAACACTTTTAAATTTTTCTATGGTCTGCCACAACCATTGTACATCCCAGCAATCCCACAAATCAAAAACTTGAGAGTTTGCCTCTAGAATCCCACAGCCTAATTGCTCACTCGACACTCCACTAATTGTAAGGACCTATCCCCTAGACCATTAGCAGGGTGTTAGTGGAATGGGAAAATAAAGTGCTAGATATCAATGTCCCGAAAAATCCTTCTTTTTTGAGTTTGTCCACCCTTATTTGAGGATGACACTGAATTCCTCTTAAAATATTTGGAGTGTTAAATTTAACTCATTGTGTAAATTATGCCCCTGATGGAGACTTTCACATTTCTCCTGTAGATATGGAATTTTAAAGTTCTTTGAAATCCTTCTTACGATAACAATTTTTGTAAAAGAATGTCTATGAATAGTAAAATTATTCTATTTAATTTTATGTTAAACAATATATATTGTATATATTATTAATTTAAATACGTATTAAATAATATTATAACAACTTTTAGTATTATTATAAATCTTGATTAATTAGTTTTTTAGTTTAAAATTTACATAATAATAGTTTTGCATTTAATTTCTCTTAAAATAAAGACATATCTACTAAATTAATTCTCAATATTCTGTACAAATAAAATATTTAAAGTTTTATTACAACTATTAAAATATTAATAATTTTATATATAATTTCGCATTAAATGTTTACTGTCTCCTTTACTATCAACTTTTTAAACTAACAAAATAATTGATAATCTCCAAGTTAACACTATTAAGAGAAAATTGTGTCTGGGCTAATACTTTGAGACACTTTTGTGTCAGTGACATGAAATTCTGTTTAAAACATGGATTTCCCCATCACCTAACCCCTCTTACGTGTAATGGGGCATGGGAAACTTGTCGGATAGAAAGGTATAAATGTAAGTTCTTATCACTTTTTATTACTTGATACCTCTTCTGAAATTGGGTTCTCTCTATAAGTTCCCTCAAACTTGAGCTTCATTCCTAATTTGCCAACTTTTCTAGATAAACCTCTAAGCTTTTCAAAAACCACCAAGCCGAGTTGACTTTTTTCTAGCTTTACTTTCTTTTGCTTGCTTTGCAAGCTCTTTTATTTTTGTTTTTCTCTTTTTCAGATCCTATTCAGCTCAATTAAGCAATAATAAGAGATAGGTATCTATAAAAAGAATGAAATACCAAAGGTTTTAGTGGCTAAAATTGTATGGTTTTCAGAAAACATTGAGGTCTTTGCAAGCTCAAATTGGGTTGACTATGATACATACTAAGATGGCCATGGTCTTTTATAGCATCGGAGTAGGGGGTCAATTGTATCGTTAAATTGGATATACAACTCGCAAGACACACAGTAAGTGGATATTTGTGGGCCAACAGAATATTAGGGCGTCGAATGCCGCCCTGATTTTGAGTAATCATGTAGTGGTGGCGATTCGTATTAGACTCAAAAGGTTGATTAATAAGTGCAGACCGTGAAGGAGTCTTCAAGTTTATAGGGGGCGGGACCACTAAATTAAAGTAGTTGTTTGAGTTGCGCTTAGAGGTTGAGCTATTGGATCTGATAAGAGAGTGGTCGTGCGATTTTGTAGAGAGCTATCTCTAGTGGGACCTGCAGGAGATGGGGTAGTTTGCTGTAATGCCGAAGATGTCGGCAATTCTGGAGTAGAGAGGGGAGTTGAAGAAGATGACGGATGCACAAGCGACAGCCTGGAATTTTTCAGTCGACAAGTCCGCATTGTCGGAGTGGTCGTCGATTGTTGGGGACTCACAAGTTTAGAATAATGCCTGAAGGGGCCAGTAGAGGAAGATTTTGGGTGCGGAATTCGATCAGCACTAGTGGGAGTATCGTGGAAGAGAATGAAGCCGGCGAGCTTGTGTCCTTGAAGATATGGCATTTTTAGCATTGACTAATTTGGACACCGATCCTTTAGATCCCGAAGCCTGTATAATTTTTGGAGTTGGAATGTGTTGAGCGGCTCCCTGAATCATGGCGAGGGATCTGATTAGTGAGGAGGACTCACCAGAAGCAGAGCTTGGAGTCGGCAGCTGTAGGAAAAAGTGGTGAGAGGATCGTTCCGATGTGAAATAGATGGGAGAAAGTCCGAAGAATTCCATGTAGAAGATGGGTGTTTATGTGGTCAGGAAGAAAAACCAAGGGTTACGGTTGGTGGAGATCATGGTGGTACGCGTGGTTGAGACCCTGGTGGTGTTGAGGAAGTGGGCCTTGTGCAGGGCAACAACATTGTTGGCAGTGAAAGAGGAGGATGTCTGAGAGCGAACGGAATAGAAGGAAGCGGCATTGCTATCAATTTGGGAGAACTGGTGGAGTTGATGATGGAAGGCAGACCAGGAAATTGTAGTTCATCAAAAACTACATGTCTGGAGATAATGAGACGGTTTTGTAGTAAACTGAAGCTCATATATCCCTTGTGTCTCTGACTATAGACCAGAAAGAGGCACGGGGAACTTAAAAATTGAAGTTTATTGAGGCCGAACGGCCGGAGGCAAGGGTGGCAGAGACACCCAAATGGCCGTAGATAAGTATATGTCGGAGTAGAGAATATTTTATAATACCAAAAGTAGAACGATAGGGAAGCCAATTGATTAGGTACACAGCGGTGTCGAATGCATAAGACTAGTAGGAGCGTGGCAAGTTAGCATGTGAAAGTAAAGTCAGAAGTGTGTTGACTATTTGCCGGTGTTTTCTTTTGGCAACCCCATTGTGTTGTGGAGTGCTCAGGCAAAACAATTGATGGAGTATGCCACACTTGCAAAATAACTGTTGTAAAGAGTTTGACAAAAACTCACCACCACCATCAGTTTGAACATAACCTAAAGTGGTGTAACAAAGCTTTTCTGCCATGGGAATAATAGATTCAAAAACATAAAAAAAAACATCTGATATACGTCTAATTAGATAAATCCAAGAAAACTACGTAAAATCATCAACAACTATTAGATAATAACGAAATCCATCTATGGAGGTTGTTGGAGCCGGACCCCACACATCGTTGTGGACAAGTTGGAGTCGATGGCTTGTACGGGTAGAAGTCCTTGAAAAAAGAAGGCTGTGACTTTTGCCAAATTGACAGTGCGAGCATGGAGAAGTCTTCTGTGAGAGGGGGGTAGTTGAAGTGTAGGCACTAGTAATTGTAGAATCTGATGAGAAGGATGTCCCGATCGATGATGCCTGATATTAGATGTGCTCTTATTCACCGCAAGAACAAAATTTTGGCTGTAGTAAAATGGTAGAGACACCTCTAACTGGTCCTTGATGTATTATCCGGTTGATCTGTAAATCATGGATAAAATAGCCAGACGATGAAAAAGTGAAAGACCAATGATGTGATTCGGCCAAATTTGAAACACATAAAAGCCGCTTGGTAATGTGAGGAACCAAGCGCACAATGCGAAATAGAAAGAGGGCTACCATTGCCAATAAAAATAGAATCGAATCCAGTATAAGTTTTCTTACCATTAACATTGGAAAGATCAGACGTGAGATTGTGGGCCACCCCACAATCCAAGTAGCAGTCATCCGAGTTTATTGTTGGCTGAGAAGAAGCTGACAAGGCAGAAGAATTAAGGATGGCATTAGCTGGGGCCCAGCAATGATATGTTTTGTGGAAAAGATGGCCACAACGATAGCAAACCACATTGGTAAGAGTCTCATTTGAATTTCTGACTTTGGAGAAGGGCTCAGTGCGGCCTCTTGCTCTAGAATGAGAACCATGACCTCTACTGGCCGGAGGCTGGTCAGAGGAGCTACGATTAGAGCAGTCCGGTGGATTCTGTGGTACAGAGCTAGTGCTGTGACTGCCACTACTAAAAATGTTACTTCTGCCAACTGATGAACAGCTATCCGCCGGCGGAAGACCATTCCGCTGGCCGGTGTAAATTCATCGTTCGTCTTCCGCCGGCAGGTGTAAATTCATCGTCAGCGGATTATAATAAAATACGACCCAACCGCCGGCGGAATGAAATTCGGCTGTTGGGCCTCAGTTTTATCCCCCAGACACTGGGCCCATAAAGCCACCTCAGTCTATTTTCATATTAAACCTAATCTTTCCTAAGTCACCGTCTCTCTGCTCCTGAATTGTTTTCACCTTTTGGCATACTGTTTCCGCCGACCGAGCTCCCCTGTTCCCACGGCCAAGCTCCGGCAGTCCTGCGGCCGAGTTCCAGCATTCCCGCGGCCGATCTCCGGCGTTCCCGCGGCCGTGCTCCAGCGTTCCCACGGCCTTCCCATCTCTGGTACTTTTGTGGTGGCGTTTCCTTTCCCTTGCTCTAGTTTTCCCGCAACCGAGTTTCCCGTTTGAATGAGCTTCTCTGGCGAGGAGCTTCCAAGCGATGAGCTTCTCCTCCATCTCCATCTCTCTAGGCGACAAGCACTCGTCCATCTCCTTTTCCTTCCTAACATAGCTATCTTTATCTATTTTATATATCTAATTCTGAAGTGAGTGTCTTAGTTTTCTAACAGTCTCGTGGATATGTCCTCGTGAAATTATTTCCATATTTTATTTATATTGTTCAAGTTCTTTTGCTTTAGTCAACTCCAGTTTATAAATTTGCGTTCGTAACTTATATTCGTGGTACTGTATCCACTGTAATTTTTCAAAATTCCGTTTAGTTTGAAAAAGGTAGTCGGCCAACGCTTTCCACGATTTTGATCCCGTATGCATAGTATTTCCTTAGTCGTTATGGTTATTTTCGTACATAAACCTGGGAGTTTATTCCACACTGACTCTGAACAGAAACAAGGTGGTTGGAGGACGATTATTCTTTCGTAGAAGACTCTTGGGGTCGTTTTGGTGGTTTGGTTACTTCTCCACTTTATGTTTATCCGTCAATGAACTTGAAATCTCCAGCTGAGGATGATTATTTGGGGATTTATAGCATCATGTTTTGGACCCTTTATCACGCCGCTGGATTAACCAAGGCATGAACTTAATCTTTTGCAGCGTACGGCCTAGCCTCCAAGACCGTCTGGTTGCTAGTGAGCCTCCCCTACAAGATTATCGCTGCGTCACTTTGTTCTAAGTGCAAGAACACCCTGAAGTCTCTAAGGCAAGACTAAATTCGGGATTAGGAGGAAAAGAACTTCTATTGTAAAGATGAAGTGATTACAAGCTCTTCTGTTCAGCTATTTATAGTGTAAACATGCCCCATATGTGGGGAGATATAACCAAAACCTCCTACTCTTTAACTAACTTATTCAAACAAGTTTGAATGAGTTTATTTGAATTCATACCTCAACTAACTCGTGCCAGCTATTAAGCACATGCTCCATGTACTTTGCCAACTCATGCATGCCATGTCATGCAACTGCAACGTCAGCTGCAATGTCATCCACCACATCATCATATGCTGCTGAACCCACTATAGGTATGCTCCTCCTTCTCAAAGTTGCACCATGTGGTATGGCATGCATCTTGATGCCTCTATGCGCGTCGGTGCTTGAGCCGCACGTGGCTGCACTTTGTGGTTGAATGAGTGGGGTTACCGAATCACAACCCCGCTCTTAGGCACGCGTGTATGTGGCCCCAAGCGCGCGTCTTGATCTGCTTGATGCGCTTGCGCATGCTGCCCCGCATGCACATGCTGGTCGGTTGGTTGTCCATGTGCGTTAATGCGTGCATCCGCCCTTGCTGTGCCGTCTTGCAAAAGTCCGTACTCCAAACATGGTGCGCATGTGTGCATAGGCATGTCACACACCGTATCACCCTTACTCTTATCGGTGTTGTCAAGTATGTGTGCATAGCCCTCAAGGCCGATGATGGAGGAGAAGGTATATTTCTGATAGATGCCATTTTGTTAATCGTTCACGTGCATTGACTTACCTTCTTCCCACTTTGTTCAAATTTTTCAATGTTCATATTATGTTCTTTTGCATCATGTTAACTCCCCATCGTTGTCTGACTATTGCTTGGTGTATAGCTGAGTTTGTAATGGTCTATTCATTTGTTACAAGGACTATACTGTTTCTCAGTTCAGGCTACTTTAGCACTTTCTCTCGTGGTACAGTTAATGGGAACATTACCTATAAGGGGAGCAGTTTACAAGCTACTATTTGATAAGTAGAAATGACAATTTGTTTTCAGACGTCTGTTCAACTAGCATTTAATGCTTCTGCTGTTCATCTGCTTTAGCTTCTCAGTACAAACTGCGAGACAGTGATTTTGAATGGAAGAACAGTCAATAGTTTTTTACCCAAAAAATAAGAAATATATTTGTTCAATCACCATTAAGTATCGGTAGTTTTGTAGTTAAAATTGAAACCATTGTATCAGTCTTCTGTACTTTTTACGGCATGCAAATGTTGGAATTCTTTCAAGTTCAACAAGGACTGTTGACCACCAGTTGAACCATCAACATTCTGGTCATTACATTGGAGATGGCTCACCAAGTAAATTGGGGAAAATTATTGAAATGTTGGGGATGTTGGGGAAGAGTTCTCCTTTTTGTTGAAATGTTGGGGATGTGTATGCTAATTGGAGTTGAACCACCAACTGCTGTTGAAACCCTGTCAGCTGTGGTTCTTAGATTATTGCTCAGTATTATCCAAGTGTATTTGAGGCACTTTCACCTCATTACATGAACCCAATGAAACACCGGGTGGCTGGAAAAAGGCTGCTCTTGACTCAAGTGCTGCTGTTGGATCAAGTGTGCTCCCTCTCTCTCTCCTCTCTCTCTCTCTCTCGTCTATCTCTCCTCTCTCTCTCTCTCTCGTCTATCTCTCCTCTCTCTCTCTCTCCTCTCTCTCATCTCTCTCTCCCTCTCTATCTCTCTCATCTCTCTTTCTTCTCTCTTCTCTTTTGTCTCTCCTCTCTTCTCTCCTCTCTTCTCTCTTCTCTCTTCTCTCTTTTCTCTTCTCTCTTCTCTCTTCTCTCTCTCTCTCTCTTCTCTCTTCTCTCTTCTCTATTCTCTCTCTCTCTCTCTCGTCTCTCTTCTCTCTTATCTCTCCTCTCTTCTCTCCTCTTTCTCTCTGCTCTCTGCTCTATCTCCTCTCTCTCTCTCTCTCTCTCTCTCTCTCTCTCTCTCTCTCTCTCTCTCTCTCTCTCTCTCTCTCTCTCTCTCTGTTCTCTCTCTGTTCTCTCTCTCTCTCTCTCTCTCTCTCTCTCTCTCGTTTCTCTCTCTCCTCTCGTTTCTCTCTCTTCTCTCTCTCTCTCTCTCTCTCTCTCTCTCTCTCTCTCTCTCTCTCTCTCTCTCTCTCTCTCTCTCTCTCTTCTCTCTCTCTCTCTTCTCTCTTCTCTCTCTTCTCTCTCTTCTTTTCTCTCTCTTCTCTCTCTCTTCTCCCTCTCTTCTCTCTCTCTCTCTCTCTCTCTCTCTCTTCTCTCTCTCTCTCTCTCTCTCTCTCTCTTCTCTCTCTCTCTTCTCTCTCTCTCTTCTCTCTTCTCCGTAATCTAATTTTTTTTTATTTTTTCAAACATTCGGGTCAGCTTTTGTGATATCTCTTGAGAGATTTTTTTAACGATAGGCAGGGGTGGAATTTCGATGGATTGAGGATGGAAAGTAGTGGAAGAAGTCGCCATTGGAGCTTTGAAAGAGAATAGGAAAAAAAATATTGAAGGATTGTGGAAGATACATAGAATGCAAAGTCCTCGATGGACTATCATATATTTATGTAGTATTTATACAGTTTTGTACAGTTAAAGATCCACTAAGAACTTATCTGTGATAGAGATAAGTGATACACGAGAAAGAATTGGTCTTGGAGAGAGAGAGTAGAGAAAAGCAGTTACGATACACAGATAAGCTGAACAGGTGCCTTGACACTAGTCACACAGGGCACCTCCAAACAGGCCTATAACTACTGGAACACTGAATCACAAATGTAGGGTGTCAATGATTTGGAGTTAGCCAAATCCAAATCGAATCCAGATCATTTAAATCTTATTTCGAGTGATGTTCTGTACTCTATCATATCTAAAACATTTGATTTGTGTTTATGTATTTCAGTAGTTTAAAAACTACATGGTAAGTAACACATGTAGTTTTACGCACATCAAGTTGATCTCACCATCAGTTACTAATTACGTACGACATCGTATTGATGGCCAGATTAAAAAGTTAATATAAATTTGAGACGAACCAATATCATATCAGGCTGGGTCCGTCTGGGCAAGGGGTTTGGTAAGTAAAATCTATGGACGTTCAGGCTGATCTATTTAAAGTTCAGAAAGCTAGAGAGATGAATCTGATTTCTCATTAGTCCAGTTCGTTTAGCTGACGAGGTAGCTTGGCTTAAAGCCCTTTAGTCTTTATATATTATATCGCAGGCTCACCCCACATGACCATAAAATGGATGCTCGCTTTGAACTTTCAAAATCCTCTCCAAGGTAAAACCTTCGAAATTATCTTCTATTGTACCTAATGGGTGAATTCACAATGCTCTCAAATAATGTTGAACACATATTATAATCAGATAAGACTCAATGCTATATATTAAAAATCTCTCTCACAAAATCAAATAACCAATAAATAAAAGTGTGCTCACAAATTCAATTCAGAACCAAACACCATTCAATTTTCAGGACTAGTTAGAATAGCAATAGGCAGAAACAACCTTTGATAATATCTATCTGTATACAAATTTAACTCATTCGAAGCAACACAAATTAATATAAAAATATGTGTAAGTTAAAGTGTATATCAATTTGAAATTACTAACATTCTTCTACACTAATCAAATTGATAACTAGTCTAAGTTTACAATATGCTCGCATCAGAATATTTGACACACTATCAAATCCCAATTACACAGAAACAATAGCATACAAAAACACAAGTAATATAATCATGAACTAGAACAGGAAACTTATTTGAGATGAGGAGAAGCTCTTTCAGATAGATCAGAAAATTAAACCAGCGAATAAATCACACATGGAATGCGTAAAACATAACCAGGATGTTTTCAATAATGAAAAATAAAGAGCCTAAAAACGAAATTGCAAGTAGAGAAATCAAATCGAAAAATTCACATAGATTTTACAGGGAGAAAAATAGCAACTTATCAATTTAAGAAGGTTGCAGCATGGCATTCCCATTGCCTTAAAGACCGATTCAGCCACCTTTGGTGCACAACCGTAGTTTTGAAGGTCTCCCAAGGTTACATAGCAGTTTTCTAGAGATGTGCATTGTTTCCAGAAAAAAGGAGATGTTGAAGATGCCCAAAACGATCACATAAATGCCCTTGCAAGAAGATTCGCACAGCGAAACAGCAGAACACCAAAGATACGATCCGAAATGGAATAAAATTGGAATGAAACGAAAGTTTAGAGAGAAGAGAGAGCATAAGAATGTGTCATTTCTTCATACTTGACCATCCCGGTTAAGCCACTTTTATTTCCCCTCGAAATGGTTCAACGGCTTTTAGGAATAAACCTTCTCTCGCTTGAAGCGCTTGGATCCTGCCGTGACGAACATATGTTGTCAAACAGAAGAACACTCCTTGAGTGTCCTTGCCCGACGCTGTTTTTTATGATATTGAAAACCAGTTCATTTCCTTTGTTATGTTGGCGTTAGCTGTAAATTATAAGCTGTGAGATATGAATTGTAAGATATTATGAGATTCTAGGATAGGAATTTATTTATTTAATTTTTGTATCTATCCCAATTCTTGTGGGATCCTTTTCTTAGCTTCTAGAATTAGCTCCATAATTGGAGCTTGCTCTTGTATAAACATGTATAGGTACAACGAAATAAATATAGAGAAAATCATATTTGATTGTCTCTAAGAGTTATCATGGTATCAGAGCGGTGATCCTTGGAACCATCTTGCTCGTGGGTGCATTAGAGAATACAATGTTAGTGACTGCTGCTCTCCTGGAAGACTTTACTACAAAGATGTCTCAAGCTCTGACTCGGAACCAGACCGAGTCCCCTACATACTTCAGAATCAAACTTGACGGAATGAACTATGCTCTTTGGTCCCAAGTTGTCGAGATGTATATCTCGGGCATAGACAAGTTGGAATATATCAATGGTTACTTACCTCAACCAGAAAGGAATGACCCAAGATTTTGAAAGTAGAGAACGAAAAACTCTGTTGTGAAAGGATGGTTGATCAATGCAATGGATCCTTCCTTGGTGAGCAACTTTATTTAATTTCCAACGGTCAAACAGATATCGGACTATTGCAACAACATATTTTGATGGGAATTACAAATCTCAGGTTTATGATTTGAAGAGAAGAATATCAGGGACGAGACAAAATAAGGAATCCAATGGGATGTGCAGGTGACATACAAAGGTATAATAATCTTATTCAAGAATATCGTATTTGTGTGTTTGTTGATGGGTTAGATGACAGACTTGAATCTAAGTTTCGGAGTGATGTGCTCCAACATCAGCACTTTCCCATGTGAAGAGAAAATATTAGACAATCAGTCATGCTTTCACAGAGTGACAATGTTATTGTGGGTGCTATGGTATCCAGAGGTGCAAACAAATCCCTCAACTTCAGAGTGACTCTCAACTTTTGAAACAAGGGTCTTCCACAACCTGCGGTGGAAAACCAAGCATTTTAACTAAGGCTAAGGGATATGTGGATTATGGAGGAAGTGGTTGTTCTCATTGTAGAAACTCGAAGCATATTCGTTCGACGAATATACTCTGTATTAAGTAGACCATACGCAAGCGCACGTATCGCTCCAAGTAATATACTGGATAAGTCCAGATCAATCCCACAAGGACTTTACTCCGTACTAACACGACAATACAATTATATCTAACTAACGAAAGAAACCAAAATTTGTCTGTAGTATCAAATATAAACTAACTACACAAGATATTAATCCTACTAATTTCAAAAGCTGCCTAAGGTGAAACACTCACACGTGAGAAGAAGCAAAGTAATGGAGCTGGGGGATTGTGAAATCATGTAACATGTGGGTGATTCATGTAATCTTAAGTTTGGGTGTATAATTCCTAGCTCGCTAGTGGATCTGGAATTTAGTACGTGTAGCCCTCTCTCGAGGGGCTATGACTATGCGTCCCTTCTTAGCCATATTGTCTCTCGAGGTCAAGAGTATAAATCAAATGCCCATAAGCCGCTCCCAACCCGACCACGTGTGTCCGGATGCTTCTCTCGAAGTCCACCGGCGCACCCCTCACCTGCCACTACCTGATTACAGTCAACTAGGGGATCACACACAGGTTAAAGGGTGTCTATCCCCGCATTACCTCTCGGTCTCAACGGGGACCTCAGATTTAAAAAAGGGGCTCGTCAATCCTTTAGTGTACAATGCTCCCGTGAGTCAACCACACTAGATTAAGGATAGATTACCCAGAATATTAACTATATCTTACATGAATCTTTATCACAAGTTACATTACATAACAAACCCCCTTAGGGTTCTTAGCTCGACATAGTTCGGGTGAGGCAAAATACTCTACCTGAATCCATACAAAAGATTCAGGCTAAAATAGCATAATAAATAGGAATAAAGAGAGGAAAAGGGATAGAAGCTTTCCTTCCACCCAAGGTCTTCTCCTTCTTCCTTCCTTGCAGCTCAAGGGTGTTGTGCCCTAACTCGAAAACTTGCACAAACTTCAGGCATGGAGGCGTGCTCTCCGAATGAGAGAACGACTCATCTATTTATAAAGGAACTCTTGCGATTCCTCTAATTTGTTTTTTGAAAAGTCGTCCGGTGCTGTCAGGCATCAGACAGGTTAAACGGAGTTGAGTCTAGGCATCGCAAGTAGCGCAACTTGATCTTGTGGCGCTGCGTTACTTCCTGATGGAGTCGCCAGGGCCAGGGCATTGAGTCTGAGCTCCGACCCTGTGCTGGGTTTGAGCGTCATGGGGTTCGCATTAAGTTAGGATGGGTGACCCTACGCTGGGTTTGACCATCAAGGGGCTATCATTAAGCGAGAATGGGCACTCTTGCGCTGGGTTTTGAGCGCTGAGGAGCTCAACTCAGACACATCTTCCAATCCCTACGCTGCAGTTTGGGCATCGTGGCACCCAACTCTTGTCATTTCTACTCGGTCGCTGGTCTTGTTCTTCTGGTGCTGCGACTCTGCTGCTGCTGCCATGTGGCGTTGTTCACAATCTTTTCTCCTCTTCTCGACGCCGTGACTTCCTCTCTAGTGCCTTGTTGTGCCGGCTTCTGTGTTGCTTAGAATTGGGGTATTGTTTTCCAGAAAAAGGTTAATTGAGCTCTTCCTCCTTTCTTTTGGTGTTTTTCTTATTGCAAAGCTTGAACTTACAAATAACCAGAAAAACCAAGCGAGAATAGCTTAAACGCATTATGAAATATAGCCGAAAAAAGAGAACATTTTACTCTATTCACATACTCACGAAACATGCTTTAATTTACATTGCTATCCGGAGTAGTGGCATGAGATTAAGGCTTAGAAACAAAAAGAATCGAAGGAGAACATTGGTGGATCCGGACGGGTACCTATGGCTTCTGCAGATCTGCAACTGTCCGTAACTCCACTTGTGGAATCAGAACTTGAATTTTCCAATGTCGTCAAGAATTCAGGTTACAATGGTGGGCATACTGTTAAGAGTTAGGGGTAGTTTAGTAATTTTACTTAACTTTAGTTATTGTTTGTTTATTGTTTAGTTTACTTGCTCCTCAAGCTATGAATGGTATTATTGTAATTTTGTATTTTTTGATTCTATTAATACATGTTTTAGGGGTGTAGGTCATGAAGACTTTACAGCCTCTTTCTCTCCTTCTCTCTTCCCCTTCGTTCTATCTCTTCACTTTTCTCTCATCTTCTACCTTCCTTCACTAAATCTAACATGGTATCAGAGTGGGTCTGTATGTGACGACTCGTCGTTAGTTACAGAAGTCATAGGATCTTCTTCCTCGAAGCTCGTTGTACAAGTTAGAAGTTTTAGAAAGGTCTTAGATTCTAGGAGATCGTTAAAGTTTCTCTTTTCTGTGTTCTTCTACCATTATATCTTGATAATGGCTTCCACTGCTGATTCAAGTATTGTGTGTATGGGTTTACTCCTAAAGGGTGATCCTTTGCTGCTGTTGGGTTTGTAGGAACCTGTATCTGTGACTGCTACTACTACGCCAGGTAAAAAAATTGAATTTTTACACCGCCACGGGATTCGCGCCGAACAAAAATAAAGTCTGTGCAGCGAAAATATGCCACTTCTAGTCACAAGTAGTTCTGAACGAGTTTCAGAACTTCCAGGTACTCAAAACTCGCGTTATTACACTGACTCGGGAACCGTGCCAGATAGGTTTTTTGGTGTTTCTGCGCTCTAGTTTGTGCTACTACTGGTGGTGCTGCTGCTGACATTATCTATTATGTGGTCAGAAGCTAAAGGTTCAATATTTCTTTCTTCTGCCATTGTCAGAATGCGAATGGTGTAAATTCATGTGTAAGTGCCAGACGCACAACCTACTGCCCTTAAAAAGGGTTTTCTGATACTGCTGAGTCATTGGACTCATACTGCTAAGTCGTTGGACTCGTACTGCTGAGTCGTTAGACTCGTACTGCTGAATCATTGGACTCGTACTGCTGAGTCGTTGGACTCGTACTGCCTCTTTATGCTACTGCTACAGCTGCTGCCACCTTGGGATTTGTGCTCACTCTACAAGTTAACACTAAAGATCAATTGGCTGATCGGCTTACCAAAAGTCTTTGAAGAAAAGAATTTGAGTACCTTCTTTCCAAGCTGGGCCTTCATGATATCTACGCTCCAGCTTGAGGGGGAGTGTTAAGAGTAGGGGTAGTTTAGTAATTTTACTTAACTTTAGTTATTGTTTGTTTATTGTTTAGTTTACTTGCTCCTCAAGGTATGAATGGCATTATTGTAGTTTTGTATTTTCGGATTCTATTAATACATGTTTTAGGGTTGTAGGTTATGAAGACTTTACAACCTCTTTCTCTCCTTCTCTCTTCCCCTTCTTTCTATCTCTTCACTTTTCTCCCATCTTCTACCTTCCTTCACTAAATCTAACACATACAAAAGCCCTTTATTAGTTTTTAATGAACTGAAACAAGATGGTTGGATAGTGGACTCTGGTGCAATGGACCATATGACATTCTATCCAGATGACTTTACTAGAAATACCAAACCACGAAAGACGTCATGTCAGTCACTGGTGCTGGAACAATAGAGTTATCTCCCTCAATATCATTTTCTAGCACTTTTTTAGTACCATCTCTTTCAACTAAATTAATGACCGTAGGACAAAGTACTGAGGAATTGAATTGTGTAGCACTAATGTATCCAAACTTTTGTTTTTTTCCGAGATATTCTCACGAAGGAGATAATTGGGCATGGTACTAAAATAGAGGTATACTCCATGGATGATTTAAGCTCTAGTGGAGTCAATCATCTGAAACAACTGACCAATCTCTAGGAAAAAAACAAATCTGGTTATGGCATTCTCGTTTGGGACATCCATCATTTAATTATATGAAGCATTTATTTTCGAAATTGTTTTTCATTATTGATTATTCAGTGTTTAGATGTGAAACTCTCATATTAGCAAAATGTCATCATGTACCTTTCCCTATTAGTCATAATAAAAGCGATGGTCCATTTGCTTTGATTCATTCGGATATTTGGTGTCCATCTCCCATTATGACTGTTCATGGTATACAGTGGTTTGTGACTTTTGTAGATGACTATACTAAAATTACATGGGTATACCTATTGAAACACAAAGATGATGTATTCAATGTGTTTTGTGCATTTCATGTCATGATTCATAATCAGTTCTCAGTAAATCAGGATTCTACAATCTGATAATGGACGGAAATTTGCAAATCAAGAGTTCATGAAATATTTTCAAAAACATGGTCTCTTGCATGAATTTTCATGCAGTCAAACTCCACAACAGATGGAGTAGTTGAAAGAAAGAATTGTCATATATTGGAAACTACTCGTGCTTTGCTGATTGTACTCGAATAATGTTATTTAAACTTCAATTTACCTTATGAATCGTATGTCTTCAAACTATTTGGGATTTAAAACTCCATTACAGGTTCTATCAGAACATTTTACATACCATCAATACTCTTTATTCCTCCAATAGTCTTTGGATGTGTTGCATTTATTTACCTCCACAAAAATCAATGAACAAAACTTGACTCGTGTTTTTCTTAGCATTTTTCTGGGGTATGGTACAAACAAGAAAGGATATTACCACTATAATCCTAAAACAAATCATACCTACATCACTATGGATGCTACTTAGAATATGACAACTTTTACTTGTCATAGGTATCAACTTATTCTCTTCAGGGATATCAGTTAAAAGAGCAGAAGTGGTGGGAGTGTATAAATGTCGGTCTAACAAATACAGATATTGTTCCAGATATCGATGTTTTTGCGTTAGATGATGTACCAGAAGTGAATGAACCAAGTGCCTCAGATATTGCAACAGTTGAAGAAGTAGGCCATATCCATCATGATTCAGCCAGTAAAGAAATCCTTCTTCTCCATGTACCAGGCGATGTTGATTCTTCTGCTGAGAATATACCTGAGGTAACTTCTCATTCTCCATCCTCTAGTCATGCTTTGGATACATCTTCAACTAGCTATCACTTACCTTTCAGGCTCACAATAGAGGCAGGCCTCCAACTCGGAACTCACCTTATATTAAAGGAAAACGATCAAAGTATCCAATCTCTAATTTTATATCCACTGAAAGGCTGACCGTACCACTCAGGAGAGTAAATAATGAGTTGTCTTCTCATAAAATTCCTACTAAAGTCCATGAAGCTCTTAAAGATCCAGAATGGTCTAAGGCAATTAATGAAGATATGGAAGCATCGCCAAAGAACAAAACGTGGGATCTTGTTCCTCTGCCAAAAGGAAAGAAAACAGTTCGTTGTAAGTGGGTTTTCTCCTTCAAACAAAAGGTAGATGAGTCTATTGAAAGGTACAAGACGGGACTAGTGACAAAAGGATATACTCAAGCATGTGGAATTTACTATCAAGAAACGTTCTCACCGGTGGCCAAAATAAATATTGTACAGCTACTACTATCATTGGCAGCAAATTTGGATTGGAGATCATGAAGAGGAAGTGTATATGGACATCCCACAAAGTCATGTCTCATCCTTCATCAGTGGAATCATGTGCAAATTACAAAGAGCTCTATATGGGCTTAAACAGCCACCACATGCTTGGTTCGTCCACTTCTGTTTGGCTAGGAAAAATTATGGATTCCAACAAAGAAACTCATATCACATTCTTTTCCTAAAAAGACAACATGGAAGAGGGACTACGTTGATAATTTATGAAGATGAAATGATAATTACAGGGGATGATATTGAAGAAATTAGTGAGCTGCAGAAATACCTTGCAACCGAATTTGAGATGAAATACTTAGGAGATCTCAAATATTCTTAGGGATAGAGGTGGCTAAATAAAAACAATACATCTTTTTTTCACGAAGAAAGTATGTGTTAGACTTTCTGACAGAGGTACGGATGCTTGTTTGTAAACCAACGGATAATCCAATGGGTCAGAATCAGAAACTAGGTGAATATTTAGATCAAGTAACAACAAATAAAGAAAGGTGCCAATGTTTAGTAGGTAAATTGATTTATCTATCCCATACTGGCCCAGATATTTCATATGTTTTCAGTTGAGTCAGTTAATTTATGCATAATCCCAGTGAAGATCATATGAGTACTGTGATTCGTATAATCTATTAATCTAAGTCAGCACCCGGGAGAGGACTCAAGTTCTCAAATAATGGTTCTCTACATGTTGAGGGTCATACAGATGTTGATTGGCCAAGTAGTATATCTGATAGAAAATCTACGTCTGGTTACTACACATTCGTCAGTGGTAACAAAAGATGATTGCACTGTCAAGTGCTGAGGCTGAGTTTCTTGGAATGGCAAAAGGGTTGTGTGAACTCCTTTGGCTTAAATGGTTAGTACCAGAAATCAGATTTAGTCCCAACTCAGAGATGAATTTGTATTGTGACAATAAGGCCACCATTGCGATTTCTCACAACCCAGTTCAGCATAACCATACAAAACATATCGAAGTAGATTTTATCAAACAAAATCTTGAAGGAGTTAAGTGGTGGACAATGGCTGTTCTAGAAGGACAGCGTCAATGTTCATATCATACAGACATTACACAACCATATCTAAACAAGAATTAGGAATACAAGAGGAAAAGACATGTATGTAGCGTTTACCTACCTACCCCCACAGCCACACAGGTGGAACCAAGCCCTAAATGAACTCAAGGGAATCCAAAACCGGGCAGGTGAACCAATCATGATTGCTGGAGATATTAATGCTACCCTAGGCAGTAGCAAAAAATACTCTGAAGTAGGTTGCCCTTACAGAAGAAACAAAGCCTATGTAGATATTATTACAAACGGTGGATGGAATGACATATGCTACTCAGGAACGAAGTTTACTTAGTCAATTGCTAGAAACCCAGATATATTAGAGAAGGATGAGCCAGATAGGGCCCTAGTAAATGGAACTTGGCTTTGCATTTGGCTAAATTCTACCTTAACCACCCTCCCAAGAGTTAGGTCATATCATAACCCTCTGATTTTTTTGAAGCTACGCCATGAGAAAGATTCCAAAAACGTCAATTTAGATACCAGGATATGCGGAGAGAGGGAAGAGTCTATGAAACCATAGTGCAAACAGCATAGAATGGTATTCAATACCCTAACCTTTCATCACACCCCGGAGTTCCTGCCTCTTCGATTTAAAAAAGTTGCAGAGGACTTAACAAAATGGAATAAAAGTTCCTTCGGAAATTTCCACACAAACATTAGAAGAACTACCCGAAAGCTAGATGAAACAAAACAAAACATACAAAACCAACCTAGGATCAAACTCTCCTACAAACCAAAAATTTCAACATGAACTTATGAGACTAACCAGAATAAAAGCTCTCCACACTTTCCAACAGGGTAGACAGAGCACCTTCAAGAATGGAGATGAGAATACTCGGTTTTTCAATTCTATATTAAAGCTAGAACACAAACGAACAAAATCCAGCAAATAGAATCCCATGCTGGCACACTTCTAGTAAAGAAAGAAGACAAAAGAAAGGAAGCCGAATTTTTTTTTTTTAAGCTTTAGTACTGCCAATCAGCAAACAATAGGCCCCCTCCTTTCAAACAAATGAAAAAACTATCCAATGAAGAGGGAATCACCCTACCAAGACCAATTAGCATGAGAGAGGTTTAAGCACTATTGTTTACAATGGAATCAAATAAATCACCAGGACCCGATGGCTTTCAAAAATTTTTTTTAAACATCATTTGCCCCTTTTCAAAGTGGATCTACATAAATGTTCAGCTCGAACTCAACAAGACCTTCATTGTCCTAATTCCGAAAAAAGAACAGCCTCAAACCAATGGTGACTACAGACCCATTAGCCTATGTAATGTTATCTATAGATTACTTACTAAGATAATGGCTAATAGGCTTTCCAAACTACTACTAAAATAGTCTCCCCTACCCAGGCATCATATGTGAAAGGAAGACAAATGACAGATTGTATCTTATTGGCTCATGAAATATTGAACACCTTCTAGATGAAAAGAAACAAATACTCATACTTCAGGGCAAAAATCAACCTCAGAAAGGCTTTTGATAATATCTCATGGGATTTCGTAGGCCATTACCTAGAGGAGTTCAACTTTCCTAGGCCATTACCACCTCTTATCAACTTCTGATAAATGGAACCCCCATGGATCCAATCATCCACATATGTGGGATTGGACAGCGGACCCCATATCCCCTTCATTGTTCATTCTTGCTACAGTGCTCTTCTCGTCGAGAATTGCTGAATGCTCCGCCCAAGGTAAAATAATCCCATGGAAACCCATTCCAAAGATGATACCCATTTGCAATCTGCATTATGCAGATGATACACTTCTAATTGGAAAAGCAAAATAGGGTACGACAGAAGCTATTATGGACATGCTAAAGGAATATGCAGCCTACTCTGGGCAACACATAAACCCCAATAAATCATCGGTTTTTTCCTCTAAGGCTGTGATGCAGCAACTTCAGGAACAAATATTAGAGAAATTACATTTTGAACACATTGCATCTCTAGGTTCATATTTAGGAGTGGTTATCCCACATACTAGATTTACTAGAGACTATTATGAACCCCTTATAGGAGCTATACAGAAGAGACTGACGGGTTAGACACAGAAAGCCCTCACCATAGCTGGAAGAGTGACCTTGATAAAATCTGTACTCTCTAGAATTCCTCTCCACAGATTATCCTGCTTATATCTTCCCATAGAAGTAATAGATCAAATGGAAAAAATGTTTAGGAATTTCTGTGGTCATATATGAACAAGCATAAATTACACCTAGTAAATTGGGCAAGCATCTATGAATCACATGGAGTGGGAGGATTAGGCCATAGAAACTTACAAAGCATGGGCTCATCTTTTAGAAAAAAATTACTATGGCACATTTTTTCAGATTCGGACTCCTTATGGGAGTCATTTTTGAAAATAAATATGGAAACTCAACACACACAGTCTGTAAGAAATATAAACAAGGATACTCAATGGCCAGGAAACATATATCCAAGCACACAAGTACCTTACAGAGGGACACAATAAACCCATTAGCCTTAGGAGAAAGCACCTCATTATGATATGATAATTGGGTGCAGGGTCGTAACATATCCTTAAGTGAACTAACTAGAAACCTGAGTGGCCCACAAGATCCCAAAGAAAAAGTGAGCTCTATAATCCAAGGAAGTAACCAATGGAAAGAAATTCACGATAGGAAGCAGCCCCTCCCCCAACGTTGCAAACCAAATATTAGAAACCCCTATAGCAGTAAATAAACAAGATACTACTCATAAGGCTAAGCAAGACCCAAACTAGTCGGCCCACTAGACTTACTAAGGGAAAAAATCTGGAGGTTAAACACAATCCCAAAACGAAAAACCTTCCTCTGGTAGCTTACGAAGGATCGCATTCCTACTGCAGATCACCAGATTAGGAGAGAAATCCAAGTGAACCCAATTTTCCAAATGTGCTCAAACGAGATAGAAAATCCTTCACACTTACTGATGAGATGCAGCTTCTGAAAGGATATATGGGAACTTGTTAAGATACACACAAAGATAACCCCAAATGCAGAAACAATCAGATCTTTCTTAGTGAAAGTGTTCACATCTTAGAGCACTAAAGAATCACCTAGGGCCCACATATACATTGCCTCTGCACTTTGGGAAATCTGGTGCTCTAGGAATAAAAGGATCTTTGAGAATAAAAATTCAACCCCAAACCAATGTGCTAACAGAATCACAGGGATACCTCACAGACCATTAAATATAGAGGGATACCAGGCCAAATTAAAGATAAAGAAACCAGACCAGGTATTAGATGGATTCACCCCCAGGACGGTATCTGAAAGCAAATTTTTCTAGATCATCAATATCCAAAGGAACCCACGCTGTGCAGGAGTGGTGATTAGAAATGAAATTGGTTCCATATTAAATTCAGCAAGTTGGCCTTTACATGACAAAACAAATAATGAAGCAGAATGTATAGCACTCCACCTCACACTTTGCCTCATAATTAAATAATGCTAAAATTGTAATATTATTATCGAGGGGGATTCACAGGTGGTCATTCAAATAATCTAGGGACAGAACCAAGGACACTTGAAGCAGACATATTGGATAAATAAATGTCAGAACGTGTTACAAAGCTTACCCCGGACGATGCTTCAACATCACAACAGGGAAACTAATGGAGTAGCTGATGCAAGAAAGGCTCCATTTTGTTTGGAAAAGGGAAGATGAAAATTCATATCCGGCAAAACAGTATCCCATCTTTTTTGAAAAGTCCCTTTCTGAACGACTGTATGAGGGCATGTTTGACCCTACCTTTTGAAACTATCCTCTATTCTTATTAACTCCCTAAACAATACACCATCCTTAATCCCCCCCCCCCCCCTAAAAACATTGCTGCAGCAAGAATGAAAGTCTTTGTGGTTTTAGATAAAAAAAAAAGTTAGTTGAAGTAATTACTCATATAGCAAAGCCGACCGTAGAAAGCACCGGAATGAACAAAAATCGCAATCAGCCACAGACTCACAAGAATTCAATCGAATATATAATATCTATACACAAAAAGTCCTCAAACGACACTGTAGTAATCACTCGTATAGCAAAGCCTACTGTAGAACTCAGCATAAGAAACCTGATACAGAAAATTCTAGGTCCAAACAAGAATCGAATGCAAAGGCACAAGGAGCAAACAGAACACCTAGATACTTATCAAACGACTCATACCACCCTAACCCTCAATCATCCAGGAGGTATGTTCCAAACTCATCACAAATACAAAGCTTTCAGAACATCTTTCCATCCAGAACTCCCATACCCAAATGTCCTACCTGAAAAAAATTTACTGCCCTCTATGCTTTTTAACGAGGAAGAGTCTCCTCAGGAGAAATCTTTGGAGGATTTATAGGAAATATTTAAAGTCCCGAGCACCGGTCTAAATAACGCAGGAGAAATACGAGTGAGCACCTGAAGGAAGTCATCACACTGGTGTGCTCCAACAACGATGAATGTTTAAGTGAAATTCTGTGAAAACTCAACTAGCTGGATCATCGAACATTTGGCTGAATGGCTGCATCACAGGATGCACCGTATCTCACACAATGGGATTCCTGATATGGCGTTTACTCCCATTAATTACACATTTTAAATTCGTGAATACCTTTTCAAATATTTTTTGCCGGTAAAAAACACATGTTTTGCATGCACCCAACAAACATTCCCTGATCGTATCTTGCCTCCTTAAATGGTTCTAAATGTATTCCCTACACTCCGCCTTATTGATCATATATACCATTGTATGCAGATCTTCTTATTTAAAAAACAATTGGGACTTCGATTTTGTACCATATCCCAAACATCTGATATCCCATGCTCATAGGATCCTATGCAGATATCAGAATTAATTGCCACAACTAAGCTTTGTGTTGAATCTTGGATGCACTTTAAAACCTTAATCCCCTTCTACTTCCCAGCGTAAAAAGTTCCTTTTTCATCCTTCCTAGTTCCGAAAATGGAATCCCCAGTACAGAAATACTCCCATTTAAAGAAACAAGGTCTTGTTTGTTGGAGCTATAGAAGCATGAACAACTAATTATGGATACAATCTAGCTTTAAACAATAACAATTAAAAAAAATTAACAGCAGTTCCACCACAGTAAAAAATTTCTTGTGACTGAAATCTGGTTACATGCTGGAACTCTCATACGATCAATGACAAACCTAATAATAAAATCAGAACAAATGACAGCATAACATCAGAATCAAGAATTAATGTTTTAGAACATAATAACTAATCTAATCATGCAACACTTAAATTCTAATGTTTATGGTAACTGATTCACAATCAAACTCTAATTCCAGAACTAAGTTCATCAATTACAGCAAGCTCGAATCAACTATTACCTAATTGAAAAAGGCAAAACCAAGTATGGCATAAGCTTTATTTAACAAACAACTTAAACATGAATCAGAATCAAACTTAAAAATACGAACCAGAATTCAGAAGAGTTTCAAATCATTACATTAAATAAGTTACTTCTGATTTATATCTCGTTTAATTAAACAGAAATATTAAAATAGTAAAGAAGTTGCACATATATCATCTCATACATAAACAATCAGACTTTTAGTTATGAAAAATTGAAGACAAGATAGCAAATAGATCATTCAAAAGAATCAAACAAATCAAGCAGAAAAAAACATAAAATGTATCGGTTTTGAAGATTGAAGCTGCGGCGTGGAGAATCCACTGCCTTTAATATTTAATCGGCGATCAGGGATGCACAATCGATACTCCAACAGTCCCCAAGGTGACATAGCTCATTTACGGTGAGGTGCACTCATCGCCGGAAAAATGGAGTTGACGGAGATGGATCAGAAAAGAGTTAATGAATTTGGACAAAGAAAAAAACAAAGCAAAACCAGAGATTAGATACCGAAAGAGACTCAGACTGAAAAGGGAGTGTGATTCAGAGAGGTAGAGAGAGAGAGAGAGTGATTTTCCAGTACCTCTGGGTTCTCTGGAGAAGCCTATTTATATCTTCTCCCTGTAGCTTCAACGGACGCGGCCTCTTGCCAAAGACTTATCTCTTGCCAAAGAGTCGACTCGCCGAAGAGTAGCGTCACCGAAGCCATTGGGTGAAGAGCTGTTTCCAGGTTCCTCTCCACTCCTTCGCTGCAACCCTAATTTCTCCCCCCAAATCGATCAGGAGACCAAGAGGAATCAGTCGTGTCCAAAAGACATGATTATACTCTCTAACCGGTTCCAGACCCGAACCCAGATCCAGACCTGAAACCGACTCATGGGAAGTCATTTTCCCAACATTGTTTCTCAACAAAATTCTCTGGTTGGTTCGCATACAATTAAAAGGCAAGTTACCTCCGCTCAAGATTGTCTTCTTATTTTTGCGGTAACTCACTTCCTGCTGGACCCACACTCTGCCCCTTCCATGCAAAACTCATAAAAAGTCCACAAGTCCGTTCTCGTCTGCCCGGATCCTAGTTTGCTGCTAACTGACACAATGAATGGCTTGACCTCTCTGTTCCACAAAGTTACACTGTCTAGAGAATGTGTAGAAAGAGGACTTGTCCAGAGAGAGTCTTCTCTCATAGGGACCTATGTGGGTCGTATTCCAGAGGCTCCTTCATTCGTCGCTTCTAGCCTGCAAAGAACCTTACGAGCTGCCCGTTTCCCTGATCCGACAATCACAATCCTTATGATGCCAAGGTGGTACTTTTCAATAAATAATAGTGAAACCTTGCTTCATTTGTTTCCATGGTCGAGAGGGTTCCATGTGGAATCTTTTCTCTTCAGTTACCCTTTTGTATGGGTCAAACTACTTCAACTTCCTCTCATGCACTGGCATGAATAGGCATTGACACATACAGTTCAACCCCTTGGACGTTACATCACGATGGATGTAGATACATGACATCGAGAGGGAACAAAACTCCATGAAAGTGTAAAGGTAGAAATTGACCTCTGAAAACCTGAAATACAAGGGGTACAAGTAGACAATTTGAACTTGATCTGTCATATTCCATTCCATATTGAAAATCGGCCGAGAATTTTTTAGTACAATAAAAGGTGGGGACACTCCACGAAGGAGTGTGGAGGGAAGGTAAAAGATGCGTATAATAAATCAAATAGATCAAACAAAGATAATGGTCATGGCAATCCACCATCGGAGAAGAATACAGTACATAAACGTAGTCATGAAGGCCCATCCAAATCCTCCTCCTCATCCAAAAATTAGCTAAACCGGCCTATAAAACATCACAAATGTTATAAAGGTCAAAACTGCCAAAAGAGCGCACAACCGGAAGACATGCATGGTTGTAATCTGCAACTCACATTAACCCTTCTGGTTGTGGAGAGATAACGGAAATTCCTTGTCCCGGTTGAGAGACGAGTTGTCAGATTATTGGACCTCAGCCCTATCAAATAGATTAGATGGCCAAAAAATTCCAAATGCCTACTAAGAACTCTGTTCACCAGGCACTGCTAAATTATCACAGAATATCTCACTTGATACACTCAATTGGGCACTATGCATCACCGTCCATAATTTAAGCAAAGACCACCTCATTAGGGTGGGGTCGTAGCGTCCTCTTGGCAGCTATAGAAACTCTGACTGGAGTTAGCCAAAGAAAGGAAAGGAAGAGAGCCACTTTCTTTAGACTCTAGGTTTAATAAATCACATTAATCATCATGAAAATAGACATAATTTCCATAGAATCACTTTATTATAAAAACTATACAGATATGATCGAATTGAAGTATAAAAGATAACTAGATCGTTCCTTTCATTTTTGAATATTAATTGAGTCGAAGTGCACAATAAGCCGTAGCCTCACTTGTAAGACCGTGGAGGATTTATAGATTCCAATGGGTATGGCACTATTAACTTTCTTCGATGTGTAACCAATGATCCTTAGGAGAGATACCTCTCTTTTTTTCCAAAGCGTCCCCAAAGTCAATGTACCCATTAAATCTACCTCTATACGGGGACCTGCTGGCCATTATTCCCTGAAGTGAACGACCAATGTCAAAGTATCTGAAACTGGACCACACGCACATAAGTCATGATAATTTTATTTGATAAAATCAATATTTTAAACCATAATTCCAACAAACTCCCACTTGAATTTAAAACCATTTTTATATGGTTCCGTTTTTGAAAAAAAATGAAAAATCAATTTTGACCCTTAATACCATACCATGGCCATAGGCATTACCTCAAATACTTTAATATACATACGTAGTTAACCGGGCCTACACAATATACATCTTAGATATCCAAAGCCGGGGAATAAACTAAATCCAAACATGTCAAATTCAACGGTCTCCATTTATAGCATACTTGGACCTGATATCAAGGTAAACTTGTATACAAGTTCGAGGATTAGCCACTAAGGTAACTAAACCTAGGCAGTACCATAGGCTGAAAGAATTTTCACATCCAACCCTATCTTCATTTTCGGACACTTCCATGAATATGTACAGGGATTCCACCCTACTTATCATTGAGTCAGGATGGACAATCCATTTGAACCTTCTTTTTAGTGCCCTCATAAGGTACTTGACCGCATCATTGAACTTGATATTGCACTGTCTTGAGGTTTCTTTCAAACTGTAAATTAAGTTTTCCAATTTACATACCTCCGATTCAGTTCCAGTGCTAATAAATCCACGTTGTTGTTCTACATAAATTTCCTCGTCTAAATCTCCATTAATGAAAATTATTTTAACATCCATTTGGAACAATACATAGTCATAATATGCAACCAAGGACAAGAAAATTTGTATAGACTATATACGTGTAACAAGAGAGAATGTTTCATCATAATCGTTCCCATCTTGTTTAGTAAAACCCTTGGTAAAAATCCACTTGCACTTAATAGGTTTAACTGATACAGGATGATCAACAAATTTCCAAACTTTATTTTTATACATGGAAGCCATCTCTTCTTCCGTTGCCAACGTCCATTTGTCAGAGTCCACATCAATGAGTGTTTGCTCATAAGTGGCAGGATCAATAACATCTTCATTCAACGTTATTCTTTCAAAAGTTTCTTCAGCATATGCATAAAAATCAGAAGTTGAAAAACGTTGACTGGATTATTTTTCTCTAGTACCTCTTGGAATATCCATTTCAGTAGAATCCTCTTTATTAGATGGTGATTCAGAAGAGGACATTTCCACAATTTCTTCCAAGTGAGACATTGTACCCAGATCTTCATCATAACAAAATCTGTCCTTATTGAATTTTACATGTTTACTTTCTAAAATCATCTCTTTGGGATCATATAAACTATATCGTTTTGAGTGTTCAAAATAACTAACAAATAAACACTTTCTGAGTCTTATCCATCAATTTATCCATAGGATCAAGATTCAAAAGAAGACCAACACATCCCCATACTTTAAAATGGTTAAGACTAGGAGTGTTTCCTGACTATACCTGATATGATTTTGTCTCAACAAACTTTGGAGGCACTTTTTTATGATACAGCTTTTAATAGTGCTTCAACCTGAAAGGATTTTGTCAAATTTTCCAATGTATTAGACATGCTAAACATATGAATAATCCCTTTGACTTGCAAAATTCTGAGAATAACTCTGAACAAAACTCTCTGCCTCTTTCGGAGTACAAAGTTTTGATCTTCATTGTGTAAACCTGGCCTGGATATGAGGGGGAGTGTTATGAGGATTAGTCCCACATAGAATAGAAGTGGATGAATCATGGGCATAAAAAAAGGAACCCACATCTCCATTGATATGAGGCTTTTTCGGGTAATACCCATTATAAAACCAATGCGAACTTGGGGCCAAAGTGGACAATATCCTCAAACTGTGGAGATGTGGATCGTAAGGGCCTATTAAGAATTTTGACATGGTTCTGACTCATCACATTTTTCAGGGTATTGTGATGCTATATGTTGATGATATGGTTATTATAGGTGATGATCTGAATGGCATCTCTGACCTTAAGACCTATCTCAGTTCTTATTTTGAGATGAAGGATCTTGGACGGTTGCGTTATTTTCTTGGTTTCTAAGTTCTTCAATTATGTGATGATCATGGTCTTTCTCAGGTGAAGTATGCTTCCGATTTACTCACTCGAGCCGATCTTACAGACAATATGGCTTCAAATACACCCTCGGAGCTTAATCATAAGCTCCAAGGAACTGATGATGAGTTACATTCTGATGTTACACTTTATCGACAACTCGTAGGTGGACAGATTTATTTAACTATTACTAGCCCTGATATTAGTTATGCAGTTCATGTGGTCAACCAGTTCATGTCTACTCCTTGTTCTATTCATTATGCTACAGTGTTGCGCATTCTTCGTTATGTACGGGGCAGTTTGTATAGCAGTTTGCACTTCTCGTCTACTTTGTCGCTTATTTTATCAGCATATTCAAGTGTCGATTAGGCAGGTGATAGTGCTAGTGGCCATTCTACTATCGGCTATTCTGTTTTGTTAGGCGACTCTTTGATTTCTTGGCGTACTAAGAAGCAGTCTATTGTTTCTTCTTCTAATACTGAGGCTGAATACCGGGCTCTGGTTAACACTACTTCTTTGGATATGGCTGTTTCTTTGTATTGCGCCACTCCACTTCATTGTGAGAATAAGAGTGCTCTTCAAATTGCTCACAATGAGAGCGGACAAAATACGTTGAACTTGATTGCCATTTCGTTCAACATCATTATGTTTCTAGTACTCTCACCTTGTTGTATATACCCTCTGAGCGTCAGATCACAAATTTCTTTACCAAATCGCTTTCTTCAGTATGATTTCGGTATTTATATTCCAAACTTCGGATGTGCTCGTTTGTTCCATCTTGAGATTGACGGGATGTTAGATTATGTATTATTGTAAGGGTATTTTAGTTGTTTTACCATCTTAGAATATTTTGGTCTTTTTTGTACTGTAACACTGTATATAAGCACACTGATGGTTAAGATTTACCCGATTTTTATAACATTTCATCAATCTATCAGAACATATATAGTAATAGAACTACCTCAATCATTTAGTACACCCACTTACCCACTGGAAATTGATGAGAGTTATGAGGCAAATCATTCAACACATAATGAACTAATAATAACATTACAAACAAACAAACAAATAAATTCATACTTACCCTTTGGGGATTCATACAATTTAATTTTTAATATACTAATTTAATTATACAACTTGCATTACCCATTGGTTATTTTGCTAATCATATAATAAAATTAGTATAACACATAAAGCAAAATTATTCCAAAAGAAGTACACACAAAATTAATTTAATATATACAATCCACATTACCTTTTGGGGATTTTGGAAATTATATAATTAAAATAATGTTCACATTCAAACACATAAATACAATCAAAGTAAAGCAATATAAAATAAATAAAACATTACAAAAAAATAAAATTAAATAATTTAAACCAAAACCAAATCAAATAAATATAAATTATATATCAACATATAAATCTTCATGTCCATACTTTTGCATTTAAAATAGCCAAATAAATTCCAAATAACATGGAAATCAATTTAAAATAAAATATTGGGTCAAAATACGTTGAAATACATTCAGGCCCATTATAACTGCCAAAACCGGTCTGGTTCATGGCTTTGGATCCCCGCAAACCCGGCCCGCAACCCATTATGTTAAAAAACTCGCAATGCAGGATGCACCATACAGCAGGCCAGCGTCTTGCAAGCCCACACCATAGAACAGGCCTGCATCCAACAACCCCGATCATAGAAGCCCGTGTGCATTAGGGTTAAGCCTGTACGTGCGGCGGCAGAAAAACACATCTAAAATGATAGCGTATTTATATCCAAATAAATAGATTAAAAATCCGAAAATATCCAAACAATATGGAAAAAATATAAGACTTAAAATATTTCTTCATGATACGAGCGAAGGTGAAGTCCCTTGAATTTTTTTGACCATAGGCCTAATAAATTAGATTAATCATCATGAAGATTGACATATAATTTCCATAAAATCACTTTATCAATAAACCTATACAGATTTGATCGAATTGAATTAAGAAATTTAATGGGAGCGAACCTTTCATCTTTGACTATTAATTGAGTGGAAGTGAGCAAGAAAATCTTGAAGGATATGTTTTAAAAGTGATAAGGTTGCTTCCCTTCAGCAAGACTGGATGTGCATGAGCCATAGCCTCACTTGTAAGACCTTCGAGGATTTATAGATTCCAACGGGTAGGACAATAATGACGCTTTTCAATGTGAGACTAATGACCTTTGGGAGAGATAACCTATTTATTTCCAAAGTGTCCCTAGAGTCAATGTACCCATTAAATCTACCTCTACAGGGGGGTTGTGTTGTCCATTATTCCCTGTACTAAACGTCCAATGACAAAGTATCTAGAAGTGAGCCCCACACCCTTAAGTCATGGTAATTTCATTTTATAAAATCAATGTTTGAGACCATAATTCCAATAGCTAGGTAGGTAGAGGTAAGGTGGGGAAAATGGAACAAAGCTGTAGGAGTGAGGTGGGGATTGGGTACAAACAAATGAGCGCAAAAGTATAGGAATGAAGTGAGAAATGTGGAGATGGTCTACCCATTGTGTGGGCAAAGTGTAGGAACTAGGTGGTGATAAGTTGTGAATAGTGTTTAGGTCGAAGTAGATGAGGAGATTGGGTTGGGATGAATGTGACCGAACGTGTAACCTATGTGGAAATAGGATGGACATAGAGAAGGATGTTTGTGTTAAAGTTGCGTGAAGGTGGGTAGTGCTGGGAGTGTAAACCTAATGAACTTAAAAAACCGGAAAACTGGCCACGAAAAAAATCCTGTTGGGTTTTGAAAGCATGCCTTATCCCCAACTTGATGCGCCACCCCTTTACCTAGTCTATGACATGAACCGCCTCAACCGGCCTCAACCAGCCTCAACCTGCCTTAACCTGGCCCAACCTGACCGGTCTAATATCTTTTGACCCATTTAAAAAATAAAATATATAAAAATACCAAAATAAATGAAGATAAAGTAAATACTACTACTATTTCACAAAAAAAAAATCGTTAATGTTACCTGGAAAACATTGCTTGGTGCCCACCTCTAGATGTGAGAAGGGATGGGGATATTAGGAAAAAGTTGGATATTTGATATAGTCATGCCAAAACCACACCTAAGTAAGTTTTGTGCCGTATGCAAGGGAACGTGTTGAACAAGTAATATATTCTAGGAAGACTAGGTCAAGCCCACTAGAAAGTAGGAAATTGAACACTATAATCTTGTCCATTTAACTATATATAACCAGTACATATAGTCTATATTTAAACTAAACAAAGGTATAAAACTAAACTAAACCTAAACTAGAAAAAGAACTTAGGGGGATATAAGTGAGAACTAGGGGATGTTATTGCACGACCCTATTCTACAGTTTAGATCGTTTTGTTCACTTGAACATTATTTTGAGCCTCTTGTGGATTGGTGAGACATGTATCCATACACCTCTTCCGATTGCTCTACAGCATATCCCTAAATTAATTTTATCTCCTTCTGGTCCAAGAGCTTTCATGATGGAACACATTGCATCCAGCCTCTATTGACCACATAAGACGTGGGATCACTTTCGCACCATTCACAAGCTAAACCCCCAAACAGCTATGCTCATTGGCGAGGCATACATTGCCTAATGGCAGTCTACCCAAGAATCTCCTTCTAGTCTCATCTAAGGTTCCTAGATGTGTTTAACTTTGTAATTAAGCGCTTAAACACTCAATTAATACACATCAGACACACATGATATCTTGGTCATGCTCAAGCGAAAGGAAAATTAACTAAAACAATACATAGGAGTGTTCGTTATATCTCCCCAAGGGGAATTTAGTTAAACATGATCCTAAAAAGTAAATACAACATCAGATTCGCAAATGAATGCAAACCCAATACACGCATAAAATTACAAAATCTAGAGTAAAGAAGAAGAATAATGATTCCCTTGCTGTTCCACACCACCTTTGATGTGGAAATCACCTTCAAAAGCTCAAATCTTCCTTTCTCCACTCTTCTAGCATGCAATCTCTGGTCAAAAGAAATCACTAGGTTCAAATAAGTCTCCCACAAAGCTTTCTCAGGCTCCCCCAATGATTTTCCAGGTTTTTCCAGGCGTTTATGGGGTCCCCCAGGCTTCCCCTTGTGAAAGTTACGTCTCTGAACAACATCCTAGCCAAAATGAACCCAAAAATAACCTAACTGCACTTTTTATAGGTGCAGATTTGCCTTTATTCAATAAACCAGCACCGCTGGCGCGTAGAAAATGTGCAAGTCGTTGTGCCTGGCATTTGTCGCTTGCAAACATATGTTAGTAACTCGCACACGTGTGCACAAGAGATAATAGCATGTTGGCAGGTTGTGTGTGTGTGTGACTTAGGCGCGAGACTGCGACTTTGGCATTTGACTCAGGCACACTAACGCTGAGTTGCACAGCGACGCAAGACGCGGCAGCGCCGATACATGAACTGTGCAAAGGAATGCTCGAGTTACAGTCGTTCATCTCGGCACCGTGTCCCCATGTACCAGCCACGACATCAATTTATGTTGCATCGCTATTTTGGGTCTATTTGTTTAATTAGAGCTCTGATTTCCACGTAATTTTATCTGGTGGTCTCATTTTTGAATTTTGTGCAGGGTCCTTGCATAAAACAAGAAAACTAAGTGAATTGGCTACTAAAAGTGGCCAAAAGGGGTATGAAAATATAGGTTCAAATCCACTTATCACACACCCAATCTTAAATGCTTGCTCATCCTCAAGCAAGGGACCCTTTATATAGATTCTAAATAACCTTCTACCATGCGACTGAGAAAAAATCATATGGTGATTTTCTATTTAACTCTATAGACTTGTTTGAAGACCCCACTAAAATTCCAATGGCCAAACACTTAAATTTTTCTATGCTCTGCCACAACCATTGTACATCCCAGCAATCCCACAAATCAGGTACTTGAGATTTCGCCTCTAGAATTCCATAGGCTACTTTCTCACTCCGCTGTCCACTAATTGTGAGGACCTATTCCTTAGATCATTTGCAGGGTGTTAGTGGAATGGGAAAATAAAGTGCTAGATATTAAATTCTTATTTGAGGATGACATTTTATTCCTCTTAAAATTTTGGTAGTGTATTGTACCCCTGATGGAGACTTTCACATTTTTCCTGTCGAGACGGAGTTTTAAAGTTATTCGAAGTTCCTCTTATGAAAAGAATTTTTGCTAAGGAATGTCTATTAGTAGTAAAATTATTTAACTGATTTTTATGTTAAACTTTATTTGTATTGTATATATTTGTTTTTGTAGTTTAAAATTTTACACAATAATAGTTTTGTATTATCTTCTCTTAAATGAAAATATATTTGCTAAATTAATTCTCAATATTCCGTACTAATAAAATATTTAAAGTTTTATTATAATTATTAATATATTAATAATTTCATATATAGTTTCGCTTTAAATGGTTACTCACTCCTTTAAGAGAAAATTGTTTCAGGGTTTATACATTGAGAGACTTTAGTGTCAGTGACATGAAATTCTGTTTAAAACATGGATTTCCCCATCACCTAACCCCTCTTAGGTCTTTCATTAGGGTGTAATGGGGCCTGGGACACATGTTGGATAGAAAGGTATAAATGTAATTTCTTTTCACTTTTTATTACCTGATCTAACCTCTTCTGAAATTGGGCTCTCACTAGAAGTTCCCTCAAACTTGAGCTTCATTCCTAATTTGCCAACTTTTCTACTTAAATCTCTAAGCTTTTCAGAAACCTTCAAGCTGATTTGACTTTTTTCTTAATTTTCTTTCTTTTGCTTGCTTTGCAAGCTTTTTTATTTTTATTTTTCTCATTTTCATTTTTATCAGTTTTTCAATTTTTGTTTTCTTTCTTATCTCTCGTTTTTGCACTTGAACTTGTAAATGAGAATTCCAAGATCCGATTCAGCTCCATTATATAAAAAGAAGGTTATAAACTTCCACACTATTAAAATTCATTCTCCAAATAGACTGTGTGCTAGTCATCCTATGCAAATTGTGCCTAAACCATGTCTTGCCTTGAAATTCAAGTTTAAGCATGATAGGTATATGCAAATAAACACATCGAAATTGCAGAATGAGAATTCCAAGATCCGATTCAGCTCAATTATTTATTAATAAGAGATAGGTATATATAAAAAGAAGGGAATAAACTTCCACACTACTAAAATTCATTCTCCAAACGGACTATGTTCTTGTCATCCTATCACATGCAAATTATGCCTAAACCATATGTCCTGCCTTGAAATTCATGTTAAAGCAATATAGGTATATGCAAATAAACACATCGAAATTGCAGCCCACCTCCCCCCCACCCATCCTTCCTCCTCCTCCTCCTCCCACACACACACTCACACACAAACACATATAAGAAGTATTATGTCCTCACTGTAAAGAGAATTAAAATATAAGAGAAAGGGGTACGAAACTACCTGTTGACACCACACCATATGATTATACTATTCTCCCCTATGGTGTTTCTCAATTTCTCAAAAATATCTCAAGGCATGCCCATGGAAATCAGATTGGTAGTTCATTTATATTGAACAAAAATAAAACACAAAGAAGATACTAAACTTGAAATCAAACTATGTATATCAAAGCATTGGTTGAAGACACTGTCTGTGGATGCTGTTGTGCCGATCAAGACAAGGGCTTCAGAAATCGAATTTCACATTTGTTAACACCTATCCTGCTAATGTAACCTATTATAAACATTAAAATACCTGAAAAACAAACTTCCACACTCAAGATTCACCATCTAAAAGTCGATTGAATTCACTAGAAATAAACATATGTTGAAATATAAAAATTGAGCTTGGACTCACAATAAGCTATTCTCAAATAAAAATAACTCCATCAGAAAAGTTTAAAACATCATGCCAACTACAGATCATAATATCTTTGTATTGAACCTATGGGAGAACAAAGGAAGTATCCTATCCGTTTCAACCTAGATCAAAAGGAAAGTTGAGCCATTTTTACTTGATTATCTCATTCCATCTCTCGAATCTCCCAAATGGCTCAAAAAGAGAATGGGAGTGAAATACAACTTGCCTCAAGGATTTCCACAATTAAACGTGGGCAAAGTTTTTGAGCACCCCTCCAAACTTTCCTAACCATATTCTCAAACTAGGAGCTAAGGTTGGCGTATGGGGTGGGTAGTATGAACTTATGTAGATCATCTACATTTGTCCATCTCTCTTCTCTCAAAATTGGTTCTTGAATATTAATGTCTATCCAAGACTCTATAAGCTCCAAGGGATAATTTCTTTAATTGTTCTTTAACCAGTATCCCTTCCCCCGTACTTGAATTTAATTCAACTTCTACTCTTTGAGATTTCAATTAGTTGCTGGCCCTCTTCAAAATTCATTAAAAGAGAGGAAGAGAGTGAGCCACTCTCTTTCAAGTGTGGGCCGACTCCTATAGGACCACTATGTGTCAAACCACTCAAAGATCTCTCAAAATGAGATTTTGAAGAGGCATCAAATATTGGGTCATAAACCAAAAATTGTTCAATTTTTCTTCTAAAAATCTTATTATCACACTCAATCAATCCTGGGTCCTTGAATGATGGTTATACTTAATCTTTCCAGGTGGCTCTGACTCCTATGGGCCTCCATGGGATTAAGGGAGCCATTTTCATAATCTAACGTATTGAGCTCAACACTTGGCTTCTTGGAGTCTCCGATAGGTTAGCAAAGGATGTCACACATTTCTTCCACATTTAACTGTTTAACCAACCTACTAATGAGTGTATAATATGTTTTGGTTTTTTCCCTTGAGTTGTTATAAGTTGAGTCTATTTTTACTCACTTTTGGTGTTTATTTGTAGGTTCAAGAGTGAAAACGATGAAAATACCAAGCGGAAGAAGGAGCTCAACCATGCGATTTCAGGTCAAAAACACCCCAATCCAGAGGAACAGAAGCCGGCATTACATGGCGCCAACAAGGAAACCATGGCACCAAGAAGAAGAGAACGATAGTGTGGGCGATGCCATATGGCACCAGGGTCGATGCCACAATGCTACAATTTTCACTGCAGAAACAAAGTGGTCAACGCCCCAATGTGCCAACACCGAAGCTGTGGTGACACACAAACATGGTCTTCTACCGAGGAAAAATGGCTGAAGTGACGGGAGTGCACGCGTCCAGATCAGTGCAGGAGTGCTGGGAGTTGAAAGTGATTTTTGGGTTGCGCCCATCTACGCACTCGGGTGCCGCCGGAAGACAGGACCAACACAGGGGCACTGGTGGCCATGAAGAGAACAAGACACAGTGCTACAGCATCACATGGCACCACGCTCGGCGCAAAGACTTGGCTCCACGGCCCATGTCGGACACCCCACAATGCCGGACCACCTAGGGCACAACAAAAAAATAGGAGAATCTCTAGGACTCCCCATTATGTAGGCGTTATGAATCCACTTTGGGGATTGCGTCTCCATGCCTTGGATGTTGTGCAAGCATTGGATTAAGGGAAGAACACTTTAGAGGATCAAGGGAAGGGAGAAGGAGAAGTTTGGGAGTAGAAGGGAAGCTTTCTACTCCTTTTTTAACTCTCTATTTCTGTATTTTGTGTTTTCTTAGCTTGTTATGCTTTGAACGGATTTTGATTGGGATTTTATCTCAAAACCTCATTATGTTTGGCTAAGTACCATTAGGGCTCCCGTGTAAACTTAGGACTAGTACCCCAACAGAATTTTGTGCTTCCAAAGGGGGACTCCAAAATTGTTCTCTATGTGATGGAATTGCTTGTTCAATAGGAGTGCAATTTGGACGGGTTGTAGCATGCTTCTGTAGTCTTGAGAGACCCCGTGGTTGGGAGTATCTAGAAGATGTACCTGGATAAACATACCCATTCAACACACAATTCCTTCTCGAAATTTACCGATTTCAATTAAAATTCATCATATAAGCACATATCCAATCATCCAAGCAAGAAAGAAAACCAATATTAATATCTCTTTTGTTTATCTTTTTCTTAAAGTATAAATTAAATATAACTAACTAACAAACACAAAATCAAACTAGAAATCAAAGAAAAACAAATTCTTAATTACAGCTAGAATACAATTAACTCGGATTCGAAATAGTGTCAATCTCCGAAACTTCCCCGCCAATGGCATCAAGAATTTGTCACTCCAAAACAATACCTAAGTAGGTTTTGTGTTGTACACATGCACACGTGTCGTACAAGTAATATTTTCCGGTAAGACCATGTCAATCCTAAATGGGTGGTAGGAAACTGAACACTACAATTGTATCCATTTAAATATATGTAGCTAGTAGAAAGAGCATGCATTTAAACTAACCTAAGGTATAAAACTAAACTAAACTAAACTAAACCTAAACTACAAGATATACTTCGAGAGATATAATTGAGCATTAGGGGATGTTGTTGCATGTTCCTATCCTATGGTTTGGCTCACTTCCTTCACTTGAACAATTTGTTGAGCCTCTTGTGGATCAGGGAGACATGCATCCTTACGCCTCATCAGAGTGTTCTACAGCATATCCCTCAATTAATCTCATCTCCTTTCAGTCATAGAGCTTCAATTGTGGGATTCCTTGGACCTAGCCTCTATTGACCATGTAAGACATGTGAACTCTTTTGATTCATTTACATAGTAATCCCCCGAATCGGCTCTGCTCATTAGCAAGCCATACTGGTAGTCTAGCCTAAAATTTCCTAGATGTGTTTAACTATGTAATTAAGTGCTTAAACACTCGATTTATACACATTAGACATACTAGACATGTCGGACATTCTCAAATGAAAGGAAGATTAACTAATTCTCAAATGAAAGGAAGATTAACTAAAATAATACATAGAAGTGTTCATCACATCTCACCAAGGGAAATTTAGCTAAACCTGATATATAATCAATAAATGCAACATCAGATTCACATATGAAAGCATGTCTAACTCAATACATGCTCAAAATGATAAAATCAAAAGTAAAAAAGAAGAAAAATGCTTCCTTTAGAGCTCCACTCCATCTGTAAATGGAAATCTCCCTCGAAAGCTCGAATCTTCCCTTCTCCACTCTTCTTGCAAGCAATCTCATGCCCAAAAGCTTCCTCACAACACAAATATGTCTTTCTTAAGGGTTTTACGAGTTCCCCCAAGGCATTTCGGGAATTTTCCCGGAATTTTCTAAAGAAGTTTGAGAAGGCTAATTTTCCTTGATTGTAGAACGACAAGTTACAGAATTTATAATTTACATGTCTTGAAGAATAAGAACTATTGTGGATTTTGCCACTGGACTAAACGTGTGGATGTTTAAGATCTTGAACATGGGAAGTTGGCTAAGAATTATCAAGAGAATCAGCAGTCATGAGACTAAGTGTTTTGTTTGGCTTAAAGATATAATTTTTGTACATGGTAATCATTGGGTGGGTTGTTGTAGTAGGCGGCGGTACAAAAGAGTTATCGTGAGATGCAGGTGGATGTGCCGCAGCAAGAACAGAGGACATATGAGATGGGAGTGATTGTGAGGAAGAGGGATGAGGAGGAGTTTTAGGTGTGGGATTGAGGGTAGACAAGAGAGGCATAGTACTAGATGTAGTAGGTGGAATTGGGAGAAGATATCCTGGCACAGATGTCTCCTCTGTTACTTCTGATGATGCCTTATTCATGGATCCATCGGTAGAGCCATAACCAATACAAGCAGGAGAAGATGACTGGAAAGGAAATTCCCCTTCAACAAACGCAACATGACAAGAAACATAGAGTCTGTGAGATAACAAGTCATAACAAAGATAAGCACTTTGAGTGATTGAGTACTCAAGAAAAACACAAGGATGAGAACGAGATTCCAACTTGTGTAATGTATATGGACGTAGCCGAGGATAGTAAAGACATCAAAACACTCTAAGCTTTTAAAAATAAGGAGTAGTTTCAAAGAGACTTTCAGAAGATGATTTCAATGAGAGATTTTGTTTTGGCATTTTATTAATGAGGTAGACAGCCGTAGCAAGAACAAAGGGCCAAAACAAAGAGGGAATAGAAGCTTGGTGAAGTATTGTTAAGCATGTTTCAACAATATGATGATGTCAACGTTAAGTGAGGTGTAGGTGGAATAGTTATGTGAGAAATACCATAGACATAGAGAAATTCTTTTAGAGTAGTGTATTCCCCACCATAGGTTGTAAAGAGCATAATTATAGGCCGATTGAACTTCTTTTCCACCAGAGACTTAAAACATTTAAACACATGCAGAACATCCGATTTATTTTGGAGTGGATAAAACCAGATATACCTGGTCTGATCAACAAAAATCACAATGTATTTGTAGCCATCACATGATAAAATAGGTGACATCCAAACATCCGAAAACACCAACTCTAGATGAGCTTGAGATATAGGAACTGAATCATGAAATGGTAACTTGTGACACTTATTACTAAGGCAAGCATAACAATGAAAACTATGTAATTGAGACGAAGGAAATGGCATATGCTGAGAGTTTAATAAAGTACGTAATACTCTATTAGATGGGTAACCTAGACGAATATGCCATAAAGAAAAGGTCTGATGAGACGGATGCCGACATATCCGATGATGGAATCCAGGCATTAACCCTACCTTTAAGTGGTCCTTGATGAGGGATGACACTTGTGCGAGGATCCTTCACGTGAAAATGTATCGAGGTAAATAAAATAATAACATTCTTAGTTTGGCATAATTGAGAATCAGATAAATGTTTTTCAGTCATGGAAGGCACACAAAAATCTTGAGAAAATTTAAAGTCAGCTTTATTTAGAGGTGGAGAAAGTATACCTTTGTGAGTAATAAATAACCCTGCACTATTGCCAATAACAATATCATCTGAACCATCATATGGGAAATGAAGTCAAAGATTACCAAGATCTGTTGTGATATGGTGTGTTGCACCTAATCCAAGAATTTTATCAGAAGAATTTGGGTTGAGTGAATAGGCTGCGACATTAACGTGAGTAGAAGCAAAGGGTTGTTGAGGCTGATACTGTGAAGTCAAAGAGCTTGTTAATGGAAAGAGTCTGAAGGATGGACATCTCTTGGCAGAATGACCTTGTTGCCCACTGAGTTGACAGCGCCCAAGATAAGGACCAGGACTGCGTTGATTCTGAGAATGAGATGGCGGTGATGAACCTATAGTGGAAAATTCAGAAGGACCAGTTTGAGACTGAGCAGTGGAAAGATTCTGAACCTTGTTTTCTGGGGCAGTTCGTGCAACTACATTGGCAGTGGATCAAGAGAGGTCTGATTTACTTTTGCTGCAGCTAGTTGAGCTTCTCTATTAAGAAGTTTCTCATGTAGATCTTCAAAGGATATTCCAGTTTCTCTGGTTTGAATAGGATTGGATAACCCTTTGTAGTCGTCGTCCAGGTCATTAAGAATCTTGATAGTGAGATCCTCAGAATTGACAAGGGCATTAATTAATGCAAGTTCATCACCTTTGGTCTTAATAGATTGCAGAAATTCAGAGTGCCTTTGATGGGATGATGAAGCTGAGTTTTCAGGAGACTCCTGCGTCCTTGAGTAGGTTTACCATATGTATGTTCGAGGGTAGGCTAAGCATCTAGAGAGGAATTCAGGTAGTGGAAATAAAGGGAATGAAAGTCGGAGATAGTGAACTGATAATAGAATTAAGGATGAGTTGATCTTGACATACCAATGTATGAAAGACAGGATTGAGAGTTGAAACATTATTGACTGTGATGAATTGCTCAAGGCATGATCGTGTACCATCAACAAAACCGAGCAAGTCATAGCTGGTAAGAAGATTTGTAAACTGTAGATGAAAAGAGTGGTAGTTTGAAGCAGAAAGCTTCAATGGCGCTTGGGACAACAACATTGAAGGAGATAATGGTTGGTGTGCATGTATCTGATCAATTTGGTTGAGAAATAACGACGTCAGTGGTGGACAAGGTCGAAGAAGAAACTCATGCAGATTGAGAATCCATGAGATGCTCAGCAATGGTTGAAGAAAAAACAAGTATTTCAGATCTAGCACAAGTCGAACTGATCTGATACCATAAAGAAGTTTGAGAAGAATACTTTTCCTTGATTGTAGAATGAGAAATTACAGAATATATAATGTATATGTTTTGTGGAATATTACACAAGATATACAAAATATTTACAAGATACTATACAATATATCTGGTCTATTATTTTCCAGGGTTCCCCTCTCAAAATTTGCATCTTCAAGTGTCGTCCAGGCCAAAATGAACTTAAATTGATCTAATTGTGCATTTTATAGATGCAGTTTCACATCTATTGAGTGAATCAGTGCCGCCAAAGCTAAGAAAATGCACAAGGCATCACGTCTAGTTTTTGTCATGTACGTGTGCACTATCACACCCGAAACGACTGCAACATTCCCGGCCCGTCGAGTAAAGCCCACTCTCCGGCGGTTGTAATGGGTTGAATTTACAACACATGAGGTTCTCATGGACTTGAATCAGCCAACCCAAGTTCCTTCAAAAGTTGGGGAAGAGGGATTCGCGTCTATTCCATTGTAGTCAAAATAAGAGAGCATGGTAGTGGTATACCATACCAAAGAGGGATCCTTTAAAAGTTGGACTTCAGATGTCATTGAGATTCCTTCAAGGTCTGCTTCCATCTTACTCGATAAAGGAGTCATCATTGAATTAGGACTCCTGTTCCTTCACTAGGAAAAAAAAAACCCTTTCACTGGGGCTCTTTTTCTATTACTGTCGGTAGAGAATTTCTCTACAGGAAAAAAAAAAAAAAACAAAAACCCCCGCTTAGTAAACCGGAAGGGTTTTACAGACAGTAAGGTGTACTTTTCGACGATAAAAACATTTTCCGGTATAATAAAGGCTAATCGGTCATTCGAAACTGCCTATGAACCTTTTAAATTTACAACCCGAAATTCCTCTCCCTTCCCGCTTTAGCTCACTCTGCAGATTCCTCTTTCTGTCTTGGCTTCCCGAATTAGTTGCTTGGTTTCCCGCAGATTCGATTGCTTGGCTTCCAAAATTGATCTCGGGCTTCCCATATCGATCCTTGGCCTCCTGAAGCAATTGCTTGGCTTCCCGAATCTTCGTTTCCGACGATCAAATGTGCGGCACAGAGGGGTTCCGGCGAGCGAACATTGGACCAAATTAACCCCATAAATCGGAATTTTATACGAGTATTTTGCCTTTAATCTCTCTTTTCGTCTATTATTGCTCCATTAATTTGTCCATGACATGTTTGGGATTAGGGTTTTCATTTTAGCCCTAACAGATTTTGGATCGTAACTCTTGCAGGGGTTCTCTGTACGGCCTTATCTTAATTTCTCCCTATTTGCAGTCTAAGATTTGTCTGGTCATGTTTCATGATTTGGGATTACATCGCAATATTTTTTTTGTAGATCCGTTGATTGATTTTTGTAAGGGTTTTTCTATATATTACTTTGATTCACTTCTCTATCTTATCTGATTTTTTTTCTCCCACTTCATGGTTACTGTTTCTAAACCTATGCAGTACGTGTTTGAATCTCTATCTGATGCAGTGGTTGAGACGTTTAGCGCAGAATAGAAAAGCAGCAAGGAAGAGCAGATAGTAAAAAAAAGGTTAGTTAGCTTAGATCAGTTTTTTGTCACTATGGGTTTAGGTTGTTTGGGTTTGGGTTGTTTGTTTTAATGCATTTTCTTCTAACCCACATGATTGATAATTTTTTGAAAGTGGAAATGCTTTCGGGGCTTATACAGTGCATGTTCTCAAGTCAAGTTCTTGTTTGTTTATGTCTGTTGCTGTGTTATACGTTCTATCTTTATTGTTTTTATGATAGAGCTTGTTCTCAAGGCATGTCTAAAACAGAAAGGGAAGCACGATCTAAGTCTATTAATGATCTGCTTTTGAAAATTTTATTATCAATGCAGTTTCGCGAGGAATGATTTTTTCCTTTACCCTGTGATTGATAGGAACAGGTGGGCCTTAGGAATTACCATACTTCCGCTTTGCAGTGGTTGTTATTCTATATTATTACCTTTTGTCGTTCTCTGCTTCTGCAGTGTTAGTTGGTAATGCATTCCAGGATGTTTTCGATTCACTTTTATTAGTTTATGAATTGGTGAAACCAAGCAATGCGCCGTCTTCCTTTCATCTTTCTCCGTCTCCCTTTGTTTCTCCAATGTGCAACAACAGATACTACTTTGATCTTCAATAGTTTTTGGCTATTTCCCACATTTTCAATGAGTCCATGTCGTCAAAATTGTATCTGGAACTACATTTGGGTTTCAAACTTATGCAAAATATATCTAGGTGAATGAAAAGCAGAGAGACAGCAAGAGACTCCTAAAGCAAATGACTTGGTCTAGACTCTTGACCCTAAACCCTAGATTTTTTACCCTAAACCCTAAACCCCAAATCCTAAACCCTAATCCCTAAACTCTAACCCTAATCCATAATCTCTAAATTGTTATCCCTAATCCTTAATCCTATACCCTAAACCTTAATCTTTAGTCCCTAATCCTTACTCCTAAACCCTGAGCTCTATTCCATAGACACTAAACTCTGGTTGGATCGTGTATTTATTTTGGATTTGCTTTGGATGTAGTTTTTTCAAATTCTCTTCACACATCTGAAGGTAAAGTCTCCATTACTATGTAGTGTTGTTGGGACTATTTTTCATGGCTATTTAATGAGTGGAGTATGCTCGTGAATGATTTGTAAGCGCGTGTGATTCTTTTAATGGATATACGAATGTATGAAAGTACGAACGCATGGAATGATTTGGAGTGTATGATACGTAGGAATATATGGAATGTATGAGTGTGTGAATGATTTTGTAGGTGTGTTCGATACTTTATAGAATATGGATATGTGAAGGTGTGTGTGTGTTTAGGGTTTTACATATGCATGCAACTAGTTGCTGAAATTTCTCAAAGGTTGAGTTGACTTCATTGGTGTATTGCATTTGTCAGTGGTGTATTTTGTTTTATTATTGTGAATGGGTTGAGTTGGAATGTCAACTTGTTGGTGTAATTTCTCTTAGAAATTCTCTTTATCATGGTAGGTGTAGAGGGTAATTTCAAATTCATGCCCTCATCTGTTTTCCTCTTTTTTCCCCCCTACACACTCTTACATTGACAAAGTATGCGAGAGGAAGGGATAGGGAGTGAGGGAGACAAAAGAGCAGGAGAAACTCTCTAGGGTGTGTGAAATAGGATTGAAATCATAATCCTTTCTTTGTTTTTATAGTCTGTCTTTGTGTTTACAAACTATCTGAAAGACGGGAGTTGGATGTTTACGGACTATCTGACCGGTACGAGCAAGAAATCACTGGATTCTTTTCTTCGTAGTGTACGCCAAATAGAAATTGGGGGTCCAGGGAAATGGCCGTTTAAGATGTCTATGTGTTAGGTGTGAGAGCAGAAAAAAATTTAAATTTGACACCGTAATGTACCATGTAGTAACGGAGGGATTTGTTGCACGATACCATACTTGGCACTTCCATGGTGAGGCATGAACTTAGAAATAAGCAAATGCTACGATCGAGACTAGACATGGGCTAGAGATGTCAATGTTGTTGAAAGATGCTTTCATGTGAGACGTTGAAGTAAAAGTAGAAAACATTTGGAAAATACTCAAAGCTTTCTTTCAAAGTCCATTTGTTTCATATGAAGTGTTTAAGCAATCGGAGTAACAAATCTTTCTCCAATGTGGTTGAACTTATCAACGACGCTCTTCAACCGAATAACACATTTCCCAATAATTGGTATGAATCAAAAAACGTAATTGCAGACTTAGGGATAGATTGAAAGAAAATCCATGCATGCCCTAATGGTGGCATACTATACATGAACAAAAAAAATATTTATTTGGATAGCTGCCCAAGGTGTCAGACGTCAAGATGGACTAAAGAAAAGAGCGACGGAAAAAGAAAACGAGTGATCCCAACGATTCTTGTTCGACATTTTCCATTGGTTCCGAGAATCCAGAGGTTTTTCCTGTCAACATCATTCATGACATGGCATTGGTCGGCTCTTGTGGCTGTAGAAGAGAAAATGAGCCATACTCGGGAGTCTGTGGTATGGAAACACTTTGACGTAGAACATCCATCTTTCAACTCTGATTCACGGAATGTTAGACTTGGTTTGTCTTGCAATAGAGAGAATTTTTCCGCCATCCTACTTTGATGTCATGATCCACCTAATTGTTTATTTAGCCACAGAGGCCAAATTATGTGGACCAGTCCAGTATAAGTGTATGTACCCAATTGAACGGCATTTTCTTACATTGAAGAATTACATCCGTAACGGGTCCCAATTTGAGGCATCCATTGTAGACGTGTACCTAATTGAAGAAGTAACCACTTTTGTTCACGATATATTGATGGAATGCACTGTAAGTTAAATATGCCGGTCTATTACTTTGAAGGTCCTCTTGGGGTGCCGCGTACATAATACATATCTACCGAGGGGTCACACCAAATACACAGGTTCATGTTGTTGATATGTACGAAGATCGAAGGCATTCACTACTGTCGGTGTAGTAAAAGGGATATCAAACTGGCAGCCATTGAAAAGTGGATTAAGGATTTAAAGAAAGAAGTGTACGATGACAAAAGGAGAAGGAGAACCATTGGAACTAGGTTTTGTTTCCTTGGGTCGGCCTGATACTATGTAAAGTTTCAATCTCTGGATGATTTTATTAAGTATAGTGTACATATAGTTACAATGAAGCTCGTGGCTGAGTCTAATTATGTAATCGACTCAAAGATTTAAGCTAAAAAAATATAAAAAATATATAAAAAATATAATTATGTAATTGACTCAAAGAGTTTCAATCTTATAGGAGTCTCGTGTTGGATATGCAAAACTGAATAAGTTTCTCTATCAAAATAGATCCACAAAGGCAATCCCATCGAGCCAAGAGAGTTTGAATTTTAAATAAACAATAATAATTTAAAAAAAAAATAAACGTTGTATAAAAAGCTTTGTAGCAGTAAGTTGTTGAATTACATATTTTACATGCCATTAGGATTCAATAAGTTATTTTAATTTTAATATAATTATATAGTCTTTTGTATCTCTATTATGTCTTAGTATCTTTTTTGTTATTTTATTGATCTAAATATCCTTAATAGAACAGAAGTTATATTTAGTTTTTAAAAATAATTTATATTATTTTATTTAATCTATATTTATCGATTTCTTCTTTCGATTCTTCTATGTAGAAGAAGAGAGTGTAGGTGAAGAGTAAACAGAAGACGAAGCATACGAGTGAATTCAGATTTGAATCCCCATGATATCATCAATGACTAAAGGCACCACTCCCCATTCTTCAAGAGTCATTCGGCTATGCTTTGGTTCTAGTCCTACAAATATGGAACGGGAGTAGTTAAGATAATAATTTAGCATGTAAAGGAATTGTTAAATAGATACTGTTTGAATTTTAATTTTGTTACTTCTGATTTCTTATTATTAAGTATAAGTATTATATTTTTAGAGATCAGAGGCTCAACGGCTACAACCTCATCCCAATTGGTTATTTCCATTTTCTCTCATTATATTTTATTTGCTACAATTATTCAATGTTTTATCAAATTCAAGTTAACCTATGCATAATTATCTGGAAAAAACCTTTGTCCGAACATAAGTTTCATTTTAAATAATTCCCAATACAAATTCTTCAATGATACAAAGAGGCTTAATCTTGTAGAATCATCTCGTTTTATTGAAGATGGGTCAACCCATATCTAGTGTCGTTTTGTTGTCCTTTGCACATTTTGCTATTTCTCAATTCTTCTCAACATTCAGCAATTAGTTTCGTATCCGTTTGTTTAATGTGCGGTGTTCAGTGTCTATTTCTATTCAGTTCTTTATTTTGGTAGAAAAATATCTTCTAAATTACTATATCTAGCAGTAATAAGATTTTATAATTTTTGAGTTACATAATCCGTTTATATTGATAAAATCCAATTATTTGGGTTTTCATTATTTGAGGCTTATGCCCCATACATTCAATTACTCATAGTATAACATGTAGATCTATTATTTTTGTTAGGGTTGTGACTTGTGTATCTAATATATGATCATTTTGATTGTTTGGTCTAATTGCTGTTAATTTGGAGTTCAACTTAGTTTCATGATGTTTTTACATGTCCAGATAATTTCCTTACACTTTAAAATAAAAATTTATATCCTTATAGTTTCAAGATGTTTTTATCAAGGTAAGTTTATTTATATGGTAAATCTTATATATATATATATATATATATATATATAGGAGTAGTAAGAAACCATTTGATATACAATTCTCAACATTTTTGTTTGACATTACTAACAAAATAAAGAAATGGTAAATACACATTACTTTGAAATATTAAGTTACGTCTTTAAATCATGAATGTTACGAATAGGCTGAAAAGGTCCGTTGAAAGAAATAACTTGATGCTTATGTGCATTGAATTAGCTCCTAATAAAGTTGATCAGTCTCGGCCACTTGTATATTCTAATCAATACATGCATACTGGAATATAAGAAGTTTAAATTTCGTACAAAAGTGAATCTTATTTGGCAAGTGTTGAGTGATAATTATGTCAATAAAAAAGGTTACTGTGGTAATTAATCGTAAATATATGGGTGGCGCCATACCCGTGGCTTTGTATTATTGTAAATAGTGTAAAATGATGAGAGCCCAATTAGCTAGAGATTCTCCCTATTCGTGCCGTCTAGGGAACTTAATTAGTTCCTTCCCCGTAGGTTTGCTTGGAAACTAGAGATTAGACGCCTCATCCGCTTTCGCCCCGGCCACCCCCCAGAAGGTGGGTTGGAATCGTCGATGAGTGTGAAATTTGTTAGATGCATTATATAGAAGCTGCATTGGGATATTAATACAGAAGCTCGGCAAGCCCAAAGTGATTAAAGCAATTAATCCTATCAAGGAGGAGACCCCACGTAGTCATTAAATCAAGGGGGGACTTCTCCGTTTTAATGTACAGTACGCCTGCCGCTACCTCTTCTGGTTTCAATGTCTTAATTAGACGCCATCTGATGGCCAGTACTTATCATATCTCTGGTCGATCGCTTAGGTCATTTCCCTGAAATTAACTTTGCAAAGTATATATTAACGCTTCTAAAAATTTTATAACGTTCAGTATTAATATATCCTCTAACTGGTTTTAGTTATTCTAATTCATGACTTACTTCCAGTCTGTGTTCCATGAATTCATAAGAGTTGAAATATTGGACTTGAATTAAAATAAAATAATTTATAATTCTAGTTCTATTATTTTGTTAATATTTTTCCTTATATATAAAACGACAATCTAGTAGATCATAAAAGGAAAGATGAGAACCGAAGTCGAAGTATCGGAAGTAGAAAAGGATCTCTGGCTCGAGAAAAGTAGGAGATAAATTAAAGTAATTAATCCTATTAAATAGGAGAAAACCCAGCGTAGACATTATATTTACTGTCTTAACTCTTTGGACGCCATCTGAGTCTCTGATTACACTTATCGAGAAAGAAAGAGAAAAACGAAAAAGAACAAGAGGTGGCCGTTTTAATGTCTTCAAGATGAAATTTGACTTGGAGTCGGGGAGGTGGCCGTTTTAATGTCTTCAAGATGAAATTAGGTGGCCGTTTTAATGTCTTCAAGATGAAATTTGACAGATGAAATTAGGTGGCCGTTTTAATGTCTTCAAGATGAAATTTGACAGATGAAATTAGGTGGCCGTTTTAATGTCTTCAAGATGAAATTTGACTTGGAGTCGGTGGCCGTTTTAATGTCTTCGGTGGCCGTTTTAATGTCTTCAAGATGAAATTTGTCGGGGAGTCGGGGAGTCGGGGGAGTGCGACATTGGCTGCCTCGCGCATCTATAATGAAAGCGAAGAAGATGAAGAAGATGAAGGAGCTGAAGGGGCTGAAGGAGCTGAAGAAGAGGACGCTGGAGAAGGGGAAATAGAGTACGATGGCAATCGTGATCGCGATCTCTTCATTTGCAGGGTTAGTACATGTCTTATTTTTAATTTGAAAACTTGGGTTTCCGTTTTCATTTAGAAATTACTGGAGAAAATGAGAAATATTGTACCTATCTCTCTCTTTTAATTTGTTCTTATGAGTTATTAATTTGTTTAACATATGTACTTTTTGTTTCCAGTTTAATTCTTCAAGTACTGAACAAACAATATTCTGCGTGCTTATGCATGCATTTCCAGTTTCAGAAGTCCATTAGTTAGGCATTAATTTATCGATATTCTGCTATATGTAAGACTATCGATACCTCGGGGCAATCTAGTTCTGTTCCCTGTCCGTGGTGCAGTTCAAAATTAAACCCTATCTGGACATAGCTCTCTTTATTTTGAATAGCTGAAACTCATTTCAATAATAGAACCCACGTTTTTTCTTTCTCATGTGATTGTTTGGTGCAGCTTTCCAAGAGGAGGCGGGTAACTGTTCAGGAATATCAAGGCATGACGATGGTCTCCATCAGGGATTACATTCAAAAGGACGGGAAGGAGCTCCCGACTAAAAAAGGTAACAACTATTTATACTCTTGTCTTCATCTTTCTGCAAAGCAGAGAGCGGTACTACACAAGAGTTCTACTTCTACATTTTGGCTCTTCTATTGCCCTAAACCCTGGATGAGTATGTTGGAAGTTGATGTCATCTAGTCTGCATGAGCTAGATTACGCTCAGCACAAATTAAGTCCATAATCTGATCATTAGTTTCCGTGTTTCTTCTTCTTTTCTGTTCTTCATGACTCCGTCTAGCTTTGTTTTTAAACTTCGTTAGCCAAACACTCTTATCTCTTGCTGCTAGTTTTGTTTCTTATGAATTGTTGTTTCTGTGACTCAACGTGTTGTACAGAAAAAGTGCGTCAATTTTTCTATCCAAAACGATTCTGCCTGACATACTTACTGATTAAATAACTGCTAGCTAGCCGCCATAATTTCCTAGAAAATTTTGCTGCATCGAGTAAATTGGGATGCATGTTACAAGAGAACTATTCATTTTCTGGCCATGTAATAATTTTGCAATGGTTTCAGACCATCAGCAGCTATTTATTTGTATGTGTGTATCTTAAGAGCCATTACAAGTTCTTTTTACCGCCTTTTGAATATAAGGTTTCAACTTGTTTTATAGCTAGTCTTATGATTTAGTTCTCAGCAGAAATCCTATAAATAGTCATTCGCTAAGAGAAGGAGGAGCACAAGTACAGAGGGTCCAACAACAAATGATGATATGGTGGACGACATGGCATCTGACATGGCATTTGGATGACATGGCGCATGAGGTGGCATTTGGCTAGGCTTATGAAGTGGCTTGCATGAGATGACAAATCACATGGAGCATGTGCTTAATAGCTGGCATGAGTTAGTTGAGGTTTGAAGTCAAATAAACCTATTCAAATGAGTTTTAATGTGTTAGCTAGTGACAAGGAGGTTTTGGGTAGATCACCCCACATGTGGGGCAAGTACATACTATAAATAGCCTTGTAGAAGAGGGTCTAATCACTTCCTCATTCAATAATCATTCCCTACTAAATTCGCATATGCTTCCTAGGAGTTTTGATAGTGTTCAAGCACTTAGAACAGAGCGATATACATGCGGCCTAGCCTTGGGCGAGACTTGCATTGCTGGAACATGCTGTAGCAAATGGAGGTCGAAGCACGAATGGAGCAGCAACCAAGATCAAAAGGTAAGCTATGCTTCAATGGTCCTTGTTGATGATGTTGTACTCTAGTGGAGGCGACGAGCTACGGATGGGGAATCAGGTACCTTGACCGTAAGGACGTGGGAGGATTTCAAGAAGGAATTGTAGTCAAATTTTTTTCCTGAACATGTGGAATATCAGGCTCGAAAGGAGTTGAAAACCCTTAAACTAGAAGGCACAACTAGAGAGTATGTACAAAAATTTACTTCTTTAATGTTGTGCATTTCTGATATATCGAATAAGGCATTGCTCAATTAGGTACGAACAAGTGGTGCTATGCTTTCTTCTCAATCGGTAAGACCTAAACAAAAACTACTTTTTTATTGATTTATCATTGAGTGAAGGCCATGGTAGACACCGAGGAAACTCATAACTTCATCTCATAGGAGGAGGAAAGACGCATCAAATTGATCTTAAAACCGGAAAACAGCTGGATACAGACTATAAATTCAGCAGCCATGGAGGTGGTTGGTGTTACTAAAAATGTCCCAGGTACTTTGGGAAAATGGGTAGGAAGTCTTTATTTGAATTTTATTCCAATGAAGTATTTCAAAGTAATTTTGAGGTAAAATTTTATGAAAAATTTTAAGGCATTTGTAATGCCATATTTGGGGATTGTAGGGATCCTTGATGAGGATGGGCTTTGCAAACTTTCTTAGTCAGAAGTGAATGATGTAAAAGGAAAGGATGTAAAGGTAACCACCTGCAGCTTAAGTGTGGCCTGAAGGAGTTGCAGCCCCAAAGTACCTCAAGAAGAGTTTAGCTCCAGTGGAAGACAAAGAAGGAAACTGAACTCCAGTGCCGAAGGAAGTCATTGAAGTTGTGGAAGAGTTCAATGATGTCATGCCTAAGGAGTTGCCGCCCTAAATTCCCCCAAAAAGATGCGTTGATAATGCCATTGAGGTGTCCTTCCTTGAACACTGAATTGGCTGTGGAAGGATTTGGATGGACAAGAAGAAGGTTCAAGCCATTTCCGAGTGGACTGTGCCAACAAAAGTCGGGGACTTGAGAAGTTTCCTCAGCTTGGTGAACTACTATAGAAGATTCGTCAGAGGAATTTCAGAAAAATATGCACCCTCTACGGATCTCTTGAGGAATAAATAGCAATGGCATTGGAGAGAGAAAACGACTATCTTCATTTGAGAAATTGAAGCAATTTGTGGTGGAGGAGCCCATTTTGAAGCTAGACAACTTCAACAGGCCATTTGAAGTAATTACTAATGACTTTAACTTTCAAATTGGGGGTGTTCTTAGCAAGATGGACATCCTATTGCATTCGAAAGTCGGAAGCTGAATTAAACTGAGCAGTGGTACACTGTACGAGAGAGGGAAATGATTTGAATTGTGCACTGCTTGTGCACATGGAGGCATTACTTTCTGGGATCCAAGTTCGTTGTAAAGATAGGTAATGTTTGCCTCTAGCTACTTCTTGACAAAAGAGAAATTGAACCCGAAGCAAACACGTTGGCAAGACTTCCTAGCAGAATTCGATTTTGGGCTCTAGCACAAGTATGGGAAAACAAACAATGTGGAGGACACTCAACTGCAAAACTGACTTAGTCATCATTGCTACTATAACTCAGGTTAGTACCTCCATAGTTGATCAAATCAGAGCGAGAGTGCAGAGTGATACCACAGCACATCACTTGACAAAAGTTGTTATAATGGGTGAAACAAGGCGTTTTTGGTTTAGCGATGGATTGTTATACAGAAAAGGGAAAGACCTATATGTACCAAAACATGAGGGCTTACACAAGGAGCTCATACGTGAGTTCCATGACACTGTGGGCTGGACATCCTGGCCAGAGGACTATTGTGGTCTTGTCTAGGCCCTACTACTAGCCTGGACTTGATGTTGATGTTGAGGAGTATGTTCGTACTTGTTTGGTGTGGCAATAAGACAAATTACAGAGAACAATTCCCGGTGGCCTGCTTGATCCTCTCCCCATTCCCAAGCTTCCACGGGAGTTTGTGAGCGTGGAATTTATTTCTGGCTAGAGATGTGCCGAAGGCCTAGGAAACCTTGGTTGTGATGGATAGATTCTCGTAGTATGGGACATACATAGTAGTTTCAAAGGATTGCACAACAGATGAGGCAGCCAAAACATTGTTGTCACATGTGGTGAAGCGTTGGGGTGTACCAAAGATGATAATAAGCAATCGGGATCCAAGATTTGCGGGCAAGTTCTGGTATGAACGTTTTAAGCTGCTTGGAACTATACTTACCTTTTCCACTACCTTTCTCGCTCAAACACAAGTAAATGAAGCATATTAATCCTTGCAGGAGGAGTACCTTTGGCATTTCGTCAGTGCAAGTCAAAATAAATTCCCTCAGCTTCTTGATGTGGCTCAATTCTCATATGCCATGAAAATAAATTCCCACCACTTGCTAAAGCATTGGAAAAAATGACAGAACTAGCCCGTTCATATTTGCAACAAGTCATCAAGGACATGAAGAGGTTTGCTGATTTGAAGTGGCAATACGTTGAGTTCAAGGAGGGAGACCTTGATTTCATAAAGATGCGGATGCAACAATTCAGGTTGCTTAGGAACAAGAATAAATGTCTAATAAAAAGGTATGAAAAACCTTCTCCAATTATTCAAAAGATTGGGAACCTAGCATACAAAGTGCCGAAGAGAATGCACATTGGCAATGTATTTCATGTTTGAAAAATCAAATCTTTTTTTCTGATCCGGACACTCGAAAACTTGTAAAGCCTAAAGAGGTAAGCCACACACTAAGAAAGTAGAGTATGTAATTGTGAAATTGATTAAACCAAGTTAAAAAAAATAAGAGAACTAAAGCAAATATGTGTAAGAAAGAATACTAGAACTAATATGAGAGAACTCGAAGGAGGAGGCTCAGGTAGGAAGAGGTAGAAAATAGGAATTGTATTCATGAAGTTGTAGTTGGTACAATGTACATCCTCTAAATATTTAAAGACTTTGCATGAAGTATTAGACTCATAAACTAACGCCAATTCTAGTCTAACTTGAACTATAATTCTAATCCTATAAGACTCTAGAAGACTCTAATTCCACCTCTTAGAGTCCAACTAGGACTCATAAAGCCAGGTTGACGTCCACATGTCTTGACCAAGTCATACGTGGACTTCCACTCATGTGGGCTTGGGCCCATGTTTCTCAACTCTCCCCCTTAAACCAAAGTGGAGATACTAAGATGAAGACAATATAAATCGAAGGTGAAGCCTTGCGTTATTATGAAGTTTGCATCAAACTTGGATCTTCACGTGATTACTTCCCTTACTGCTTCTTGCATAGAATTCTTCACATTATTCCCTTCACTAACAGGTTTCCATATGCACTGACTTTCAGCAGTGCAAATCGTCCTCCACATCAATATTTCAGCCACATATACCATGAAGGGTACCACACTGAAACCAAACAGTTATCGAATAATGAATCTTCCATTCTCCCCCTTACCCGCAAGGGTAGTGTCTTGAAAGTATGTTAAGAACAAAGTAAGCTCCTGCATGTTGTAAATAAACACTATGCAGATATTGAAGAAGTTGACGAAGTAATATGACCCAAAATTTTCCATCAAGAACAGTGAGTTTCATCGTTGCAACCAAGAAAGGAGATCAAAGCACCGCCAGGATATTTTCTCGGAATTGAGAGATGCGCGATGAGAACTGTGCAGCGAGGAGGCCGAGTAAAGTGAGAGTGAAGCTGCTTCTGAAACAGAGTTCAATCTCGAAGCTGAGAGCTGAATGAGTATAGGTCAGCAGGAAGGCCGAGAGAGGAAAACAATGATACTATTGTTTCTGAAATAATTGACGCAAGGTTGGAAAGCTTCGTAACACGTGCTTGCAAAGGAGGAAAAGAGATCAAATAACACTGTGCGGCTTTATGAATTTGTTTTAAGAGCCCCTGGAGTTCATGACTTGTGTTGTTGCTTTTAGAGTTTGGCTCACACAGACTTGTTTCCTTGCTCCAAAATGTATATCAGCAGCCCACGCCCTATAAAAAATAATTTGTACCGTTGAATATTTTCTTCAGTCCTTTGTCTAGATGATTCATCCTTATTTTCTTCTTTGCCAGCATTCTCTCTCTTTTTTGAATAAATACATAATAAAATTTAAACGGGTCGCGTCTGGTCGGTCCGGATCGGTCGGCTCGGGTCGGTCCGGATCGGTCGGCTCGGGTCAGTTAGCTCGGGTCAGTCGGCTCAGGTCAGTCGGCTCGGGTCAGTCAGCTCGGGTCAGTTGACTCGGGTCAATCGGCTCGGCTCGGTTTGGTCCGGGCCGGCCAAACCGAGCCAAGCCCGGTGGGCTAACATAGGGAGAAATAACTTAGGGAAATAAACCCTAAGAGATGAGCTTCGGCGGTAGACACAGCATTAGAGGAGATGCAGCGGCAGAGGAAGCTCGGTGGCGGAGGAGATGCAGCGGCAGAGGAAGCTCAGCGGCAGAGGAGGCACGGCGGCAGAGAAGGCACAGCGGCAGAAGAGGCACATCGGCGGAGGAGGCGACAACCAAAGGCTAGCGGAAACAGAAATGGACTAGAGATTAGATAATCCGGCGATGCAAGGACTGAAAGGAGATGTTTACCTGATCAAATAAATCAGGGGCAGAACAGCTGAGAGCCCGAGGTGCCAAGGAGCCGAGAGTTTGGCGACGGCTGAGGCACCAGGGGAAGAAGCAGCAAAGAAAGTTCAGCACCAGCGAAGGCAGCTTCAGCGAGTTCGGCTCTTCCGAATCAGGTCGAGAAGTGAGCCTGACAAATCGTGTGGCTGGTGAAGGTGAATACCAGAGGCAACCTGGAGCACGGCTTCTCTGAGCTCTGATCTCCCTTCAAAACCTTCCCTTCCTGCATCTTCTCTTTGGTTTCCGCCCAGTTCTTATCCAACTGCTCCTTCGCAACTTTGGATGTCTCTGGCAAAGTCGAGAGTTTTGATGTCCTTTTCTAGTCTTGCTCCGGCGAAGCTTCTTCTGTCTTTGGTTCAGATGACTTCAGCTTTCAGTATAATATTTCCCACTATTAATAGATTCTTTGCAAAGAATTGCAGAGAGGGTGCGAGTTGTACCGACAACGCGAGGCCGGAGACTTAACTAGAGACGAGCCAGATAGAGAGTCGGAGGGAGAGTTGGATAGAGTGAACTCAGCACAAGCAAGCAATAAGACAAAGACCAGGAAGAGAGTCTACAGGCTGCGTACCGACGAAATAAATCCTCCAAAGTAGAGAGGACACCCGCGGTGAATAGAAGCTTATAGGAACGAGACCTGCTCTGATACCATGTGAAATTTATTGAACCAAGGTAAAAACAAATAAGAGAACTAAAGCAAATACGAGTACGAAAGAAAACTAGAACTAATATGAGAGAACATGAAGGAGGCGGCTCAGGTAGGAGGAGGAAGAAAAAAGAAATTGTATTCATGTTGTTGTAGTTGTGTATAATGTACATCCTCTAAATATTTATACACTTTACATGAAGTATCGGTCTCATAAAATATAATTCTAGTCTAACTTGAACTGTAATTTTAATCCTATAAGACTCTAGAAGACTCTCTAATTCCACCTCTTAGAGTCCTACTAGGACTCATAAAGCCAGGTCAACATCCACGTGTCTAGACCAAGTCATACGTGGGCTTCCACTCATGTGGGCTTGGGCCCATGTTACTCAACAGTAATTAACCACAGAGAGGTACGCCAAAGAGGTTAGCCACACACCACTGTATTCCTGATGAAGTAGAGAAGAGAACAAGAAAACGAGGCTTCCTGGCATGAGGCCACAGAAATTTGGCAGTTCGAAGAGGAGGTTGCAACATAATAGGGGCACACACAAACGAGGATGTCTTCGTAATGGCAGTAGGAGAATGATATGGGGAGCAACTTGCCTAACACAAGTGCAATGTCTTTGGAGTACAGACATACACAAGACGGCACAACAAGGGAAGACACCCATGATGTGCTGTTGTAGGCAACGGAGAGTATCTACTGCAGTAAATAAGAATTGGGGGGTTGATCATAAAAGAAGGAAAATGGAAGAAAAACTCAATAAGGAACAATTCAGATTGAGATATCAAAACACTTAGAAACAAACATTGGTCCTAGTCAACATCCACCATAGAAAGTCCACAACTGATCATTGATGCATGCATATATCAATTCACACTGAACTATTTCTCCTTGTTAGTAGATAACTACAAAACAAGAAATCTAATTAACTCTTACAACTAATCATCCCAAGACAAGAGCTGGAGATTCAATTTAGCAGCAGCATTAAGATTTAGGAAATCGATGAAGGAAAATAACACAAGCACATGTGATTGAATTTAATTTAGTTAAAAATTCTCTCTCAGATTTAAAAACTTCAGATGCAGTAATTATTAAATCTTGGTTGCTTCACAAGTTAGAGGGAACAAACAATTACAGATTTTATATCTGACTTAGCAGCAGATTGTAACAATCAATAAACTAGTAGACGTCCTAGTAACTAAATGAAACAAATAATGAAAATAGTGCAAAAGAATATCCAATACTCAAAGTATAAGTGGAATAATGAAAACAAATTAGATCTCACATGTTTTGTCGACTCTGAGGCTTCCGTTTCTCTGGACGAATGGAAGAAATCTAGGCATGCAGAGCCATGACGAATATTTCTGAAGGAAAAGCAAATGGAGAGGATGGAATACAGAAAAATAAAAGTGCCACCTAAAGTTTTACCCCTTACATATTTATAGCCTCGATTTACAAAAACCCTGGGGCAGTGAAAGCCTTTTCTAATCGAACTCAAAGTCTGGAATGCCAGCTGTACACATTCAGTAACCTCTTGCCCGATTTTGACTTTGATGGAGCCCGTGTCTCTCAAAATGAAAAGCAAAAAAGTTGTAGATGTTTCCTTTGTGGGTCCAGTACATCTTGAATCACCTCAATTAGACCTCCGAGTACAAACTTAATTCCCAATTACAGGTTCATTGTTAAACTGTTAAAAATCTCTCCATTAGCTTCTTTTAATATTTAGTGCCTCCATTTGTCTCCTACATAAAATAATAAGAATAATCAGTATATTTACATAAAAAATTAAATATAAAAGGCTAAGAATAAAGGATGAAAAATATGATATTATAGATTCCCATCACTGCACATTCACGACATGGACAACCCACCAACTAGCATGTGCATCTAGCAGATCCGGTCGTGCACGCCAAAGTCCGGGGTCGATATTCTGTAATCCCACTCAAGCAACCGCAAGGGAGCAGTCTTGTGCGGCTCAAGCACCAATGCACATTGCGGCATCAAGGTGCAAGTCAGACCACATAGTGTAACTTAGAGAAGGAGGGGTATCCTTACAAAGGGTCCGACATTATATCATAATATCGCAGATGATTTGGCAGCTGACATGGCATTTGCATGTCGCGGCACATGAGGTGGCACTTGACTGGGATTGTGAGGTGGCATGCATGAGTTGGCAAAGCAAATGGGGCATTTGCTTAAACGCTTGCACGAGTTATTTGAGGTTTGATATCTTTACTTGATTGGTTGCTGATTAATATAGTGTGTTTAATTAATAATAGAGCATCGTATTTACGACTAATTCTGAGTGGAATGCTTCAATACGAGATTTTCAACAGTTTTGTCTTTTTCTGTCTCAATTATCTATGATTTGATTGGATTGATTTTTATTTAAATCTATGTTCATCCTTATGACTAGTGCCTCAAGGACCCTTAACCGTTCACCCTTCAACCCTCACCTAAAACCCATAACCGTACACCTTGATGTGGAAACCCTAACCCCAAACCCCATACCCCAAAACCCAGAGCAAGACACCAGATAACAAACACGAGACAGGAAACCCGAGACCCAAAACCCGAGACCCGAGATCCAAGACCACTGACCCAGCACCAGACCACAGACCGAGACCCCAGACCGACCCACAACCAAAGACCCCGGACCCCAAAACCAAGACTCAAAACCCAAGAGCCCAGACCCAAACCCCAGACCTCACATCCAAGAATCAAGACCTCGGACCCCAAACCCAAGACTCAAGACCCAAGACAGCAGAACCCGTACCCCAGACACTAGATCATAGACCCTAGATCCCAAACCCCACATCCCAATACCCCAGACCCCAAACCCAAAACCCCCAACCCTAGAACCCATGCCACCAGACCAAGGACCCCAGAACCCAAACTCCAGACCCTAGATCTCGGAGCCCGAACCCTAGGCCTTGTACTCCATACCCCAAATCACGGACCCTAGACCCTAAGCCCCAAATCCAAGACCCCGAAACCTACATTCCAAACCCTACACCCAGACCCCAAATCCCAGTTCCAAGACCCAAGACCCCAGACATCGCCCAATCCCAGACCCCACACCCAAACACCAGAACCCAGGCACAAGACCCCTTACCACAGACCACAGACCCCAAACCACAGACCACAGACTCCAAACCGGAGACCAAAGATCGCAGACCCCAAACCGTAGATCATTTACCCCGGACCGCAGACCATCGATGGTAGATTACAAATCTAAAACACTGCAGACTGCAGACCGCAGACCATCGATGGTAGATTACAAATCTAAAACCCCACAAACTGCAGACCGCAAACCCAAGAGCTCAGAGTCCAGATCCATGACCCTAGACTCTAAACCACAAACCGCACATTGTAGAGTCTAGATCCCCGATACAAGACCCCAACCCCAGACCCTAAATCTCATACCCCTAACCCAAGACGCCAAAGCCTAGACCCACTCCACCAACCCCATACCCCAAATCTCATATCGTAGATGCAAGAGGCAAGATCCCTGGCCCCAAACCTCAGACCCCAGACCTCACACCCAACACCACAGACCTCAGACCCAAGACCCTAGACCCCGGCCACAAGACCCGATACCCAAAACCACGACCCCAGATGACATTCCTTAGACCGCAGACTGCAAACTACAGATCCGAAATCATAGACACCTGACCCAAACGCCAAACCCCAGACCACATACCCTAGACCCCAAATCCCAAACCCCATAACCTTGACCCCGGACACTAGAGCCCAGAGCCCAGAGCCCAGACCCCAAAACCCTTGACCCCAAAACCCTTGACCCCAAACACCGTACCCCATGCCTCAAATCATAGGCGTCAAGCCCCACACCCTAGGCCCCAGATCCAGGACCCAGAAGCTTGACCCCAGACCCCAGACCCAAGACCAAAGTCCCCAGACCCAAGACTCCAGACTCATAACCCTAGACGCCAGTCCCAAGACCCCAGACCCCACGCCCCAGAAACCCGGCCCCAGGCCGCAAATTCTAGAACCATGACTCTATACTGCGGCCCCAAGTCCAGTTCAGATTATTTTCGCGAAGTTCATATACGAATGATTTGATGACCATCTTTTAACGTTTTGAAGATTGCAGTTTTGATGACTGTCCTTTAATGTTTCTCCTTTTGGAATTAATGAATCTTTTATTTGATGTTGTGTCTTTAGTTGTTGTTGGATGTTTGAAAACTCTGGTTGGATAGGGTAGACATTTTGGTTTTGCTTTAGGCGGAGATTTTTTTCCAATTCTCTTTAAACCAATGAAGGTAAAGTATCTATTACTATCTAGCATTTTGGGGACTGCTTTCATAGTTCTTTAATGATTAGAGTATGATTATTAATGATTTGTAACCACATTGCATTCTTTTATTGGATATATGAATGTATGAGAGTGTGAATGTATCAATGTAATCTGTTGAATATATTGAAGTGTGGAAATCTGTTAATGCATTTCAAATTTTCTTTAGAGTATAGAGTGTTAAAGTGTGTATATGGGGCTCTCGGGAAATGGTCCTTTGAGATGCCCATGTGCCAAATGTGACACCAGATATTGCTTTTACTGTGACTCCCTAATATGTGGCATGTTGTCTAATTGGATTATCAATGGTTACAAAATATGCTCTATGTGTCATGTTCAGCATAGTTTTATTTATCTGCCTTGCAGTTGGAATAACGTGTTCCTACGAGATCATAAGTTCCCGCCAAAAGCCCATCCTCTGAGAGTAGACAAAAAATCATTCAAGGGCAAAGAAAAAAATGAAACCCAGTGGTTGTCCTTATCCCTGAGCGAAAGAGGGAACAATCTCAACCTTATTGCATCTTCTAACACACTATTTTGCTTGAAAGTATCACAGATTTCTAGGAAATCTGCTAAATGTAATTTGGATCATCATTTTGCAATCCACTAAATTGCACTGAAGCTTGAAACATTTGAATGATTGCGTTGTTTGCCAAAATTATTGGTCTTCTTATACTAGAGTGTACACCTCCAACTTGAGGCACAACAAACTCTCTATGTCTTCTTTGCTTTTCATCAGCCATTTCTTCCTCTCTTCTCGATAACCTTTGTTGCCTAAGATTGCCTCTTTCTGTCCTCTCAATTTCAGGATCAAATGGGATTAGAGATAGACCTCTACCTTTTTACATACACATGTGAGAGCAAGTATAACAATTCGGCTCACAAACACACTTAACAAACAGAAAAAAAAAACATAGCTACAAACACATCAAAAACACACAACAAAAACAAAATTTATACTAACTAAAAGAATTAACTATACTAACATGAAAATCTAATTAAATTACACTACACCAAGCATGCAGCTCTGTTAGTCAGATTACAGTAACTACTCTAAGCAAGATTACCGCTATAGAGCCCAACGATAATAGCAATACTGGTCCCTGGCAATGGTGCCAAAAAACTTGGTTGGGCTAATATGACACTATAAAATTTTGCACGTGCGCCAGTACACTCATCGTACCAAGTGACATACTAGACGAATCTAGATCGATCGAACAAGGACTATACTACTTACTAACCAATGAATTCTCTACAGTTATATCTAACTACTTCAATTAAAGAGAATTGTCACAGTATCAAAATGTAAAACTACAAAAGTATATTAACCATCTAATTACAGCAGTCCTAAGTGATACACTTTCAAACGCAAGAGATGAAGAAGATTAGGAGCAGGGGGAAGTGACTTCATGTAGTTAATGGCAGGATTCATGCAATTTAGCTTAGTCTACAATTCTATGACTCGTTGGTGGGTCTGGAATTCCCTACGCCTAACCCTTTCTCGAGGTCCTACAACCGTGCCCCTCCTCCTTAGAGCAAACATGTGTTTCCAGACACTTCTTTCGAAATCTACAGGCGCACCCCTCACCATCCCATGCTGGTCTTGCCAGGATTTGGGAATCAAACTCTGAGTGATGATATCCCTTCGTATGACCTCTTAGTCTCAAGGAAACAATAAAATGATCATGTAGCGGTCGTGAATCTCTTCATGTTAATAGCTCCCGAAAGAATACTCACACTAAATTAAAGATTGATTGCACTATATTAACAAAAATAGCTGAAATTACATGAATCCAAACCCAAAATCACATTACATCACTCACCCCCTAATTAAGCTTAGCTACAGATATTCATGAATCTGGAAAAACCCATCTCCATTAGCATTAAATATATGATAGGTAGGGATAAAGAACGTAAAACAAAGGAAAAAAACACTTCCCTTGAATACAAAATGCGTCTTAGCTTTACATATAAATCTAACTCCGCCTCAGCAGCGTGGAGGCGTGATGCCCAAAGTACGTTAGTAACGCATATTTATAGGGCAGTTTGGAAGATTCCCCTTTTATTAGTGCCCTAAGTGACGTGGCGCCACGCGGCATGGGACTTCTCTGATGGTGCTTGGTCTTGGTGCCGAGTGTGGCACCATACGACTCTGTGGCATCATGTTACATTATCCTTCGTGTCGCCAGCGCTTCAGCACTGAATTCGGTCACTGAGGCACTGTCTCACGGGGCTAGTTCTTGACTAAGCTTAAATTGTGCAGTTCTTGTCTACAACACCTTTAACAGTAGATTGCTGGTGGAAGCGAGATAAGCCTTTCCGTCCCAAGGATCAACACCCGACCCAGATATGTAAGATAGCACCATGGCCAAGTGGGAAATTCTCCCCTTAGATTCAGCTTATAGAGAAACAGAACAAAGAAGAAGAAGGAAGAGAAGTATACAAAGAACTAAACATGAAGAACTCAAAAATAGGGAACATTTATGTACTATTACTTTTATAGGGAATCAGAATACATATGTGCAGAGATTTTGCTCGCCGAACCAATGAAATTAAAGAAAAACTTCTCCCAAAATAGCCTCTCAAGTCTCACAATGACTTGGAGCGTGAATCCCCCTTTACATGGTTCCCATGTACCCAATTTATAGTTTTTCCTACATACAGAAAACCATATACGACTCGTAGCGGAATTAGGAGATTTGCTGATCAATCTAGGAAGTTTCCTAATCGAGTAATACTCCCTCTTGATCAAGGCAAATCGGCCAGAAGGTCCCTGATCCTTGTGATCCTTGATTTATAGGCGATTCTGGAATCTCAGCTTCCATATCCAGATTTGTGTGTGCACGTGCCAGCAGGACTTGCCTAATGGGAAGGAGTCGGGTCCCTACTCGGATTGTGAGTCCCCGGTAGTATGGAGTCTTCAGAGATCACGTCCATCTCCTCCCTTTTCTGGAAGTTGCCTTTTCTGGTCTTCCTTGGCGCACAAATTGTCTTCTTCCGCAGAGAAATGAGAAACTTTGTACTGACTCGGGGTTAATTTTGCCACCATTGGATTCTACTTGGAATCAGCTTTCGTACGGTATATGGCAACCCCATATGCAGCACAATTTGGGTCCTAGTGGGCCTCACCGAAGTGACGTGGGTACGAATCCCACTTCCTGACTTTGTTGGTTGGGCTCATGTGCGCATGTGCGCGCGCAGAAACATGTGCATGGGTGTGCGCTATGTCAAACTCTTGCACAGCTGTGCCTGAAGTCTTAGCGCGAGCGGTCTGTCACCTGCAGCCGCACAAGGGTTCTCATGTGTCGGTTGGTGTTCGGGAGGACGTGCGCATGTGCTGCGCATCGGCAACCCCACTTACCTTCGCTTCTGGGTGCGTAATCTCGCAACCCCACGTACCTTCGCATTTTGGTACGCAAATGCATGTGCGCGTGCTGTTGCGCATCTCTGGGTGCCATTGTGCTTGGTCATTTTGGCCATCCTGTTCATGCATCTCCATGTGCATTTGGGTCCCTAAGCCATTTATGCAGCTCTTCTTATTGGCTTCATAGCCAACTCCCATTGACCCTATAGATGTGTCCCATACCATTTCTAAGGGCTGTTGTGTGTCTAAGTGTATCTCATGGGTTGGCATATTTTGGGCGATTTTGGGGTTCGTTACATCCTCCCCGACCCATAACGTCAACGCTGTAGTTGGCCCAACTAGGGCATCTGTGTGGAGTTTATTGTCCCCGTCAGCCTCTTCATTTTCAAATAACATACCTTCTTGAGGGGTGGCAGGTGTATAGTCCGGACTGTTGCTTTGCAAAGTAGTCACCTCTTCATCCTCCTCATCTGATGAAACGAGCGCGGGTTCTCGATATGTCCCAGGGGTTACCATGGTGCCCTGTTCTTCATGTGTCCGCGCACTCTTCTCCATCTCTACAGTAAGTTGCACCTCTGCTGGCTCATGTACGGGATGCATTACCTCTGGAATTGTTTGACCAGGCTACTCCTTCAGTATTGCATCCCTCCATTCTGCAATTGAACCACTACTCCGAACTTCTCCCTCAGATGGCTCAAGGACATGTGGCTGTGCTGTACTACTCCTCCAAACTTCTCTCTTGGATGGCTCAAGGACATGTGGTACGGCAGAAGGCTTTGCTGTCCGAAAACATTCAGTGGTGCTTCTGTGGTTCTTCTTATGATGCTGATGTGGTTCCCGTACATCACGTTTCCTGTTCTGCCTAGTATTGCCACTAACTCTAGGTGGCGATTGGGGAGGCTTACCTCTCTTGAGCTGGAGAGTGTTTGCTAGCTTCTTCTCGTGTTCTTGAATAAGGGACAGGCCTTGTGGCCTCAATGTTGGTCAGTAGAACTGCTCTTGGAGTAAGTCCATAGTGCGAGCTCACAAATTTGCATGCCATAAGGTGAGATCATAACATATTCAGATGATCACTTTGCACAGATCTCCATATTTTGGAATGTAAAGTAGCCCTGTCAATGTATAGATGAGTCCCTTCCTCAGCTCAAATTCTGGTGTCTCCCCTCTTTGGATTGCTTTTAACAGCTCTAACATGGCTCGGTCTTCTTGCATAGCATTCCTCAGCTTGCTGCCTAATTGTCACGCCGCTGGATTGACCAAGGCCTGAACTTAGTCTTTTGCAGCGTGCGGCCTAGACTCCATGTCCGCCAGGTTGCCAGTCAGCCTCCCCAACAAGATTAGCGCAGCGTCACTTTGTTCTAAGTGCTAGAACACCCTCAAGTCTCCAAGACTCTTGCAAATTCGGGATTGGGAGGAAAGGATTTTCTATTGAAAAGATGAAGTGATAACAAGCTCTTCTATACAACTATTTATAGTGTACACATGCCCCATATGTGGGGAGATGTAACCAAAACCTCCTACTCTCTAGCTAACTCATTCAAACAAGTTTGAATGAGTTTATTTGAATTCAAACCTCAACTAATTCGTGCCAGTTATGAAGCACATGCTTCATGTACTTTGCCAACTCATGCATGCCATGTCACAAGCACTAATCAAGTGCCACCCCATGCGCCATGTCATGCAACTGCCACATCAGCTGTCATGTCATCCGCCATGTCATCGTATGCTGCTGGACCCACTGTACGTATGCTCCTCCTTCTCAAAGTTGCACCATGTGGTCTGATTTGCATGTTGATGCCTCTATATGCATCGTTGCTTGAGCCGCGCTGGCTGCTCCCTTGTGGTTGCATGAGTGGGGTTACCGAATCGCAACCCCGCTCTTAGGCACGCATATGTAGCCCCAAGCGTGCGCCTTGATCTGCTAGATGAGCTTGCGCATGCGGCCCCGCATGCGCATGCTTGTCGGTTGGTTGTCCATGAGCATGAATGTGTGCGTCCGCCCTTGCTGTGCCGTCTTGTGTAAGTCCATACTCCAAACACGTTGTGCATGTGTGCATAGGCATGTCGCACCTCGTATCACGTTGCTTGTGGAGGATTGTTGGGAAAATGACTCCCATGAGTCGGATCCGGGTTCGGGTCCGGATCCGATAGTTGGATCCGACTCAGTATCATGTTTTCTTCTTGGGTCTCCGACAGAAATTGGGCAGAAAGAGAGAGAGAGAGAGAGAGAGAGAGAGAGAGAGAGAGAGAGAGAGAGAGAGAGAGAGAGAGAGAGAGAGAGAGAGAGAGAGAGAGAGAGAGAGAGAGAGAGAGAGAGAGAGAGAGAGAGAGAGAGAGAGAGAGAGAGAGAGAGAGAGAGAGAGAGAGAGAGAGAGAGAGAGAGAGAGAGAGAGAGAGAGAGAGAGAGAGAGAGAGAGAGGAAGGGAAGCGATAACGACTCTTCGGCAAGGTGACTCTTTAGCGAGGCGACTCTTCAGGCAGGGTCCTTTGAAGCTAAGGGCAGAAGATTTAAATAGGGTTCCTCAGAAAACCTAGATGAGGCTTGATGGCTCCGGCTTTGTTTCTTCTTGGTTGTGCTCTCTCTGGTTTCTTGGCCTTGTTGCAATGTCTTAGTGAGAGAGTTTTTATGTCTCCGTTTTTTTTATCATGTTCTGGTCACTTGGACGAACTCCAAATCTCCGGCGACGAGTGCATGCCGAAGGAGATTAGCTGCGTTACCTTGGGAGACACTCAGCAGTAGGACTATGCACCGGTGGTCCCGGAATCCGTCTTTAAGGTAGTGGGTTCTCCATGCTGCAACCTCTTCAAACCGATAAGTTCTTCTCTGAAGTTTCGTATTTTAATTTGGGTTTATCATTCATTTGATAATTAAAGACTGAATTTATATTTTTGTGAGTTATATGATGTTTTAACATGTGTTTTACGGTTATAATTTCCAACACCACATCCGTAATTGAGGACAAAATAGGAGAGGTGAGTGGATGGAGAAATCCTTTGGCCAATCCTCATTCAATGAGCATGGGGATAATTCATTTCATGTGATGTCCACAGAGGAGGGACAGGTGTGCAAAAAAGATAACCGCCTGACAATCCTTTTAAGAGACCCAATGATAACAGCGGGTAACATTAAAGTAAAGATTATATAAAAGAGGAAAAGGGTCAGGCCAAGCATAACCAGAATACCCTCAATCCCAAAGGTAAGGGAGTGAGCATACAAGATCAAGAAGCAATTCTAAATAAAGAGAACCGGAAAAAAAATGAAAACAAAGACTAGTTCCTCTTACCACTTCAACAGCCAACCCCAGCCACAAATCTGAATATATCTATTAGATTAGTTGACAAAAGGATAGAGCATTTGACCAGTTCCTTAGCACTGCTAATCTTGCAATTGAATGCTCAATCACCCCATTCTCCCTTGGGGCCACCAGGGAGACAACAAAAAAAAAACAAGGGGAAAAGAAAACAAAGGTGGCTCAACTTTCCTTTTGATTCGGGAGGAAATGGAAATGTATGAGTGTTACTCTTCAAATAACAAGTCTTTTTAATCTTCGGCCTTTTAGTATTAATAAAAGTGTTTAATTAGTAATATAGTAAACCTAATAGATAATAGAAGATGAGGCAATAATGAGGTTCATAACAGTCAGTTCAGCAAAGCATGTACAAAGAGTAACGGAAAAAATAATCAGCATTCTGCCAAGCTGACGCTGCATGGCGTCAACAAGAAAAATTAATAAAGAGAATCTAGAAGAGTCAAAGAGTTATCTCGGCTGAGTAAGCTCAATGTGCCTCACCCAAAACCTTATGGGTTGTAATTGTAACTTTAAAGTGCAAACCTCAGTTGCACAGTGCATTCAACGCGAAAAAGACAAAGGCAGGAAAAGCTTCTGAAGGGTTTCAAGGTCCAACACAGTAATTGCAAACAGAACAACTTCAAGGTAAGTTTCTCCCATTCTAGTAACTGTTTTCCACATAGGATTTTATTTACTCTAGTGAATTAAACTAGTACAACCCATTTGCGTGCAAAGCCCCAAGAAGGAAATTAGCACCTTGAGAATAGAAACCTAACTTTAAGGGTTGTTGTTTGTTGTAAAGACTGGATAACAAGGGAAGTTGGGTTAAGATGTATCGGCGTAGTAAGAAAAGTCAATTTAAGGAGTTTGAGGAAAGTGGATTCATATCTGACCAAGAGAGACAAAGCTAGAAAAGCTGTAGACAAGGAATGTAGTAGATGAAAGGGGGTCTGAACTACCTCCCAATGAAACAGTTTTTGCTCTCAACCTAATGTTGCAATTATCCCCATAGTTCAAGAATTTTATGCCAAAATGGAGGAAACCCGATGCGTAAACAGTTAAATTCATTATCATACGAATTACAGCATGGTAAGTAGGCAAAGGTTAAGATTTGATCAAAGCACCATAAAAAATTACTTTGGATTGTGTGAAGAGGAGGATGATTTGCAGTAGCTCAGAAGACAGTTAGATCATTAGAATGTTTCTTCATTCTTGTGGCCTTGTGGCATTGTATGGAAGACAGCTGAAAATGGGGGAAAGTGTAATTCCCCAATGGCAGATTTGTGTGTGGAGGCCAAGGTTTGGCATTGTTTTATCAACACTCGTTTAACCCCTTCTTCACATTATTCAGAGGTTACCCCTGAGAGGGCATACCTTCTGTATGCCATTGTCAAAGGTCACATGGTAAATGTATGAAGCATTGCTTCGGACTGGTAAAGCTGAGAGGCTAAACCTATATTTTCCTCATCTGCCAGTATCCATCTCATGGAAGAACCGAAAGACGGTGTTAGAGGGATCCCCAACTGCCGCAGAGGGATAGTTTTCTTTTTGAATGTACTAACATAAAATTTCTTATCCGGTTGATCTATTAGAAACTCCTGGATACTATACTCTGAGATGATGAATTTTTGTTTTGTAAATGTGTTTTTTTGTGAATCCCTAACTGACATTAATGTTCTGTCTAAATTAATAAGGTTTAAGTTGGGCACCACAACATCTTTTTGTATACGAATGCGGCGCCAAATATATCCCAACAAGTGCTTAAACTGGGTGCCATGGCATTTTAGCCACAGAATGCAGTGCAAAATATTTTGAAACCTGTTTGATACTGAATATTCATTCAGGGCACCACAACATTTTGTGGCACCCAAACCAATTTTGAAACAGTGTGCTTAGCTCAGTGCCACAGCCTCTTCTATCACACTATGTGGCACCAAAAATAAATAAAAACCTTTTAAATTTTCTCGGAACAAGAATAAGCCCTGGCATATGAATTGTAAATGTTTTCTTACATCTATGTTTTTTCTTTTTGGAAAATAAATCTTAATTGAATCCTTTGATGCATCCCCTATGCCAATCAATACAATTTAAATGTGAATAAGAAATCCAATTGGAGAATTCAGGGAGTTATCTTACTCCTATCATTTCGATTGTCTCTACATTGAGGACAACGTAGCTCTTTAAGTTTGGGGGTATGTCTTTGCATCATTTAATGATTATGTTATATGCATCTTTCTATTGATGCATCAACTTGAATTATATTGTTCTATGCACAAGAGGAAGCATGTTCTTTAAAGATATGAATGTGCATAAAATAGAGGAAAAGTTCAAAATTTTGGGTGAAAAACCATTGTCACTAGAGCCAACTAAACGAAAATTCCTATTATAATGAAAAACAACCGCCCATAAATTATTTTTTTGTGGCTTTACTCGTTATTTTTATGAATGTTGTATGATTGGTAATGCAGTTGAGTTTGTTACTCAAGGATTCTAGAACTGATTTTTTACAAAAATCAGGGCGAAGTGAAGGAGAGAAACAACCAAAGCAATGACTTTGGCAATTTTTCGATAGCTTGATACTCCCATGTGAATACCATAGTTAAACAATTTTTGGGCCTGCAAACACTACAATTTTTTCGAAAACCACATAATGTTTTCGTCTATTAGCTATTTGAATCTTTCTTGTTCTCACATTCGCCTATCTTTTACAACAATATGATTGATCTGTTTTTGAAGAGGGTTCTTACTTGGGAGCCCAATTGCAAAGGAGAAGAAAGAAATGAAAGAAAAGAAAAGGAAAGATGAAGGAAGAATCACAGAAAAAGGAAAGAAAAACAAGAAGGAAGCGAAAAACGAAAATTTAAGGGAATGAAAAACTTATTCTAAAACAGAAAATCACCTAGATCCCCCAAGAAAAGAGCACGATAAAGGCTTGAAAAGGTGGTGACATGATTAAAGTGGGAAGGGTCCAAAATTCAAGTTTGGGGGGGTCCTAGAGAGGGCCTGAAATCTGAGGAGGAGAGATCAGTCTCTTGCAAAAGAAGTGAACCTAAATTTTATCCTGATCTTCTACTGACTACATAGCCCCATTACAACCTTGCGAAGTCATGAGGATAAAAGGGGTGAAGTCTCACGATTAGTTGAGAGTAGAGTAAGAAATCAGCTTATGGCGCCCCAGATTAAAACTCCCATGTGCAGGGTAATGGACTGATGGAAGTACAATGACCGTGGGAACCATTACATGTTTAGTGAATGACTGGAAATGGAAGTTAGAGAGGTGGATTCCTCTAAGGAAGCTGTAAAGTCTAATGGCTAGGAAACTATAATTTATTTTCCATCCTTATGTAGTGCACTAAATCTTATCACGAGCACGTGGCATGAATCATGTTTTCATCTGAACAGAAGTCTCTTGCTTGATGACAATCAAGGATTTAAGTTTGGGTGTAATTTCATTAATCAAATTCGTGTAGTATTTTACCCATGTACTTTTAGTGATTTACGAATGAATGTGGCCAATTTAATCCCGTTTTTTATGTAGGATATTCACTTTATGTGCCAAAAAGCTAAGGATGAAAAAAATCTAGATAAAAGAACTGATTTTCTAGCATATTCTATGAAGCTTCCACCAATGCAGCAGAGCCGGCGCCACATGACTTAACACAACAGAGTGTGGGACCAAATTCAGAATTTCGGCTGGCAGAAGAAGCCAGTGCCACAGCAGAGCCGATGCCGCGCCACACGGTGACGAACAAAGAGTAAAAGAGTCAGAAATTGTGCATAGGGCCAGTGGAGGAGGAACTTTCATACGACACTGGCATTTGAAAGTTGAGGCTCCTGCCTTAGAACGCAGCGCCCTTGCATTGGTGGGAATAGTGATAACGATGGATTGAGGCCCCTGCATGAAACACTTTGAAGATACGATGCCAGATTGATGCCAGATTGTATGTGCTAGAGATTGATGTTGTGATTGTAATGAGATATTCAACCAGAATTATTGTAATGTCTAGCTAAACCCCCATTAGGAGGGGGTGTGATTCTACTATGTACATGCATTTTTAATTCAATCTTTTTTACTGTTTGAGCGTAACTATCATGTTCCAGGATAGTTAGTGTTGGGCATCAAGAGCTCTCGGTGCCCGATCACCATCTCAGTGTCTTCTAGGAACTCAACTTGATCTTGATAAGGTAGAGGCGAGACAAACATTAGCTAGGGTGGGTTGGCCTTATCCTAAAGGCTGGAAAGGAGAATCAGTGCATGCACCGAATGCAAGTACACCTCCTCACAAGGTCCGTAGGGCTGAGAGAAGAAGGTTGGATATCCTAACTCTCATAGCATTGTATTGCAACTGATAGTAAAAAGCAGACACTTTTGTAACACGATGCACAGCCGGTTACACGTACGTTTACCTCGGGATCCATTAGAAATTTGATAAAATGCATTAGAAGTAATCGAATTGAAGATGTAGTATATGTAGAGTTACACCCCTCTACCCTTCTAGAAGTAGTATCCGTGTTTAAACTCTCAGTTCTATTAGGTAGTTAGCAAATTCACTGAGTAAAGTTTACAAATCTGTCTCAAGAATCTGAATCTAGATATAGGATGTTAAGGTAAATTTCAGTAGGTCACACAATCATTGTGGAATCGACCCGGACTCACCTGATTGAAGCTTGAACTGTGTTTGCACTTGCACCACTGAAAAAACCACTGAGTGAAGATTAAGATGAATTTTTAGCATGACAGACATTGCAGCAAGGTTATGATTTTATTGTTTCACCACGCAGCGAATCAGGCACTATGAGCTGAGGAGCAAGATATAGCTCCACAAAATTTCAACCCCAGCACCATGCCATCAACAGGAATGTTGACGTTCTGGGTAGGGGAGGATGTCATGGGGCTCAAAGCCACCAACGCCGTACTAAGTGATCACCTTTCTGAATTCCCTCACAACAGCCCCTCTAGGGATATAGAGGTTGACCCTTAGGAGGCCAGGGAGGAAGAAGAACATGTCGTGAGATTAGAAGAACTATTCTCAACGGTTGGCCTAGTCAATAATATGACTGGCCCGGAAACACATGTAGGCCACACGTACATTGTGGCCAAAGCATCAATGGCAATAGGCTTGACCAAACCCAACGTGTATGGACATATTAAAGGTCCTGCACAGGGCTGCGAGCCGGCACTCGGAAATTCCGCTGTACTTGGAACCTTGGGCCTAGCCCTGCTTGACAGCTAGCACGCCCAAGCACAAACACATTCTTGCATCAGTGCATGTGAGGCCCATAGGCCATGATGCATCAGGTGAGGAAAGTTTTAGAAGACGCAGGGTTCACCTTGGCAACCCACTAAGGAGGTGAAGGCAGAAACCAAAAAGCCATGCGGCAGGAGAAAGGAGTTTCCTATTCTACTCTCGAAACAAGGATACATGCCAACTATTAAGTGAGGCAGCATAGTTTGCATGGAAACTTCCGGAATGGAAACCTAGAGTCCAATTAGCTTAAGGAAACGTTTCTGACAAAAGCCCAAGGGAGTTTTGGCTATGTTACCTATAATTATGTAAAATTGGTTAAGGGTTAGAAGTCCAATATTTTTTCTTGCGATCAGACGCAAGATACAAGGGGAAAAGAATTTTGGCTTTACTTCTAATTCTGTACTTACCATGGTAATCAAAGTCATTTCCCCCAACCTCATTGTTATTTACTTTGTTTACTCTCACAATTGTAACTATTCTTTAGGGCATGCAACTGAGCGAGGTTGCATTCTCCACCTTCAGCTTCTAAACTGGTCGTTGATGAGCCTGGGATGAGGCCGATCTATGTCGACGAGACTGAGGAAGAGCTGCATAAGCGCTGGACCAGAGGCTATAGTTCCTCTGCCGGAACCAGCCACGTGGCACGCCTGGTGGGCTTAATAGTCGATGTGAGGCTCATGTGCGAAAGCCAAAGAAAAATGGTTGTGGCACCGTGCCTCAACCCCAACTCTGGTGGCGTCGGGACTATATTGCATAAAAAAGGGAAATCTTTTGCCTGACTCTATAAATAGAGGAAGTCATTTTCAGAAACAGAGTGCCAGGGAGAGAGAGAGTTACACGCCTTGAATTTCGGCCAGAAGGGGAAACAAACTGAAATGGTTCCAGTTTTTTGAGTTTTGTTTTGGAAGTCAAGATTCGAACCAAAAGGGTAGCTCCTTCCTCGTTACTGAGTGTGTAAATGTATTTAACATTGTATATTGAGGTAAAGCATAGAATTTTCATGTACCAATGTATGGATTCATGCCTAGATTTCGTATTTCTAGTAATGAGTTGCAATAGCACCACTAGGGGTTATGATTTGTAAATGTCTTTGTATTTTTCAAGTTTTTATCTGATTTAAACAATGAAAATCATTTTTATTGTGTCTAATACTGCACTTAAAGTGATTTGTTTCACCTATTTGATGACTAATCATCATCTGGAGTCCTAGAGGAGCTCAAGAGAAGATTTTTGGACAAACGAGTGTTACGCTTCTGCCCCTTCCAAGTGATTTGGAAGGAGGAATGAGCATGTGAGACATAGACTAAGCTCACTACTACATGTGATTCCTTGGGCATAGTGCATGGAGTTTCTCTAAGAAACACCCTGGGATCGAGAGATAATGGATTAATTAGAAGAAGCACCGTTGTAGTATCTACCGAGAGAGGGCCACACTTACATTATCCCGAATCTACTAAGTGCCTTATTAATTTCTCAACAACATAATTCACAGAAGAATTGCATAGAACAAAGAATCACACCCCACTATCCTTCAAAACATGCAGTTCCACTTGTAGGCTCCCAAGTCTAGATAGTTTTGTCTCAATTCTTACAAAATTTTGCATTCCTATCTATAGATAGGATATAAGAGTTAGGCACATAATTTCAGTATTTAACCTGATTCCCGGTGGGTACCACCCCATCTTAACGGAATTTACTAATGTGACACGTCCGCTTGCATACAGCAAAGATCCTCAATTGTGTTATGTTCATTTTGTTGAGTGGCCCAGATCTACGACAAGAAGACCAACCAAGAAATCATTCTCAATGGAAGAAAATGTTTCATTTTTTAACTTAAAATTTTCGATGATGACCTCAATTCGAATCTCAGTTACTACACTAATTTTTAATAAGTCATCGTCTGCACACATTTGTAACTCTCTTTTCTAGCCTTCTTCAAAGTACGTCGCAAACTCCATATGAACTTCAAGAAAAAAAAGCTTTTTCACATTATTCTAAAGGTAGATATAGAGAACATTAATGTTGTTCGAGCATTTTCTTTCAGAACTAGAAAACTTAAAGTTTGGCATTATAGTAGTCTTCTTTTCTTTTGTGACTATATGATGGTGGTGATTTGGTCATGTTCATTTTGTTGCTGATAATTTTGTCTACAAAAGCACTGGTGATGGGCACATGAACTTGTTGAATGACTTACTCTGGTTATTTCAAATGATGTGCCACATAGTTGGAAAAAAAGAAAGCATTACCATTAATATGATTTATGTAATAAACAATATTGAAACTCTTGTCACACTAATGTGCGTATTAACCAGCAGTCCAAATATCATATTTTGGCACGTTATATACATAGGTGTTACTGTTGTAATTTCAATTTACTGTAACCAATATTACCACATTAAAAGATTATATTAATTGGAATAAGTTTTAATGCAGGCAAAAAAAAAAAAAGTTTTAATGTAATTACAAAACATGAAAAATACGAACATACATCCTTATTAGGACTACAACATGAATCAATCAACGATGATGCATGTAACAGCCCACCACCTGCCCCTATATAAAGTTTTTTTTCCCAAAAATATTAGATCTCTATCACGACAAAAAATAAATAATTGATATTTTTCACTTTGTACAACACCAACGAAAATGCTTCCATAATGGAAGAAATTTCTTCATTTTCTACCACAAAATTTTTTAATGATGACCAGATTAGACCTCAATTTTTATGCTCCATTGTAACAAGTTTTACTCTACAGATGTCTGTCATTATAAGTTGGCATTATAGTGGACTTGTTATTTTCTGTGTAATTTTCTTGTGGTAGTGATTGTGGTGGTTTTGATTTTGAAGATGATGATTCTGACAATTAGGGCAATATAAATGGGTGCATCAAGTTTGGGGATGACTAAATTTGGTTCCTTTCAATGATGTGTTAAATAACTAAACAATAATAAATCATAATAAGTAATACGATTTAAGTAATAAATAATCGTACTTCTTGTAACACTGTACATTCATGTCACCACCATTCCAAAATTCATATTTCAGCGTGCTATTGACGGCATTTTTTGCCACTATTATATGTTCAATTTTGTGTAATCAAACGCATGATATTGAAATATATTATATATTAGAATACATTTTGTTGTAAAAACAACCACACAAAATATAAAAAATTACATCCATATTAGGACATTAATGTTACTCTAAGGAGAACGCATATAACATCGCACCAGGTGCTATCATACGAACTTTCTTTTCTGAAATATTGGTATTTATTTTAAATTTATTAGAAGTTCATATGTAAGATGGAAAATAGAGAGCAACATCACACGAGGATACAAGAGTTGTTGCTCCCCAAAGGCTCAGGTTGATTAACCCTAGCAGTGTGTGCACTCTCTTTAAATAGAGGAGCACTGTTCTTTCTTTAAAAGAAAATGGTTACATAATAACAATGATACCCTTTATGTGGGTGTGCTCCTAATTACATGCCAATTGAACTAATTTAATCAAGAAACTATAAGTAACACTAACTATTGAATTGTATGCATAGGAAATATTTGATTACTTGTAATAAATATAGCTGTTCGATATCACATTCCACAGGCATAAGCTTGCGGGTTTTTACTCCTAACTCTTCGAACATACATTGAACCTCATAATGTTTGATCCAAGGTCTATCCCAAAATGACTAGCCGAAGTTATGAAACATGTCTCTCCTATAATAAGCCAGGAACTTTTCTTCTGGTATTTGTATCTAGGACTAATCTTTATAATACCCCCTCATGCGCGGGTCTTCTTTTTGGCTTCAACATGGGCACAATATGGGTAGAAGCCCATCTACGAGAACTTGGCTTCGATACCATGTAAAGTTGGGTCCGATGTCTATCCCTACATCATTAGCCAAAGTCAGGAAACAAGTTTCCCCGTTAATAAGTCAGGAATCTTTCTACTCGTATTTGTATGTGAGACTAATCTCTAACAAATCCAAATCATACCATAAGTTCCATGACAAGCCCAGATCAATCTCACATGGACTAGTACTACATACTAACCACTAAGTTCTCTACAAGTATATCTAACTACCGAAATTTAAAGAGTTGTCACAAGTATCTAAATTTTAAGAATTACAAAAACATATTAACAATCCTTAACTATGGAGTATGACTAAAATTATACACACTCATGTGATTGAAGCTCGAAGAATTGGAGTCAGCGAGACGTGCATTCAAGTGATAAAAGGGGGACCAATGCAATATTGAGTGTGGTGTGTAATTCCTATATTTCGTTAGTGGATCTGGAATTAAGTACGTGTAACCCTCTCTCAAGGCGATACGACCGTACCTCCCTCTTTAGCCCTATATGTCATTCGAGATCAAGGGCCTAAATCAAAGGCCAACAGCTCCGGCAACCCGACCACGTATATCCGGACGCTTCTCTCAAAGTCCACCGGCACACCCCTCAGCTGCCACAGGCACCCTTACAATTGATTTGGGGATCACAAGCAAAATTGAAGGGTGTCTATCCTCGCATAGCCTCTTAGTCTCAATGAGGACATCGGTTTTATACGATGAGGTCGTCAATCCCATCATAGACAACGCATCCCACAATGTCAACCACACCAAATTAAAGATGGATTACTCTAATAAGAAAAAAAATTACATGAATCCTTACCGAACATCATATTTCAAAACAAACCCCCTAAGGATGCATAGCTAGACTTATATAGGTTTATTGGAAAGTCCCAATCCGAATCCATACAAAGCAAAGTAGCTAAACAGACACTAAAAAGAAAGAAATACAGAGATAAAAGAGGGAGAAGAACTTTTCTTCTACTCCCAATCCGCTCAGTCTTCCTCTTTCTGCTACTCTAGAGTATTTCACCCATCCTCCAAAGTTTCCAAAGCCTCTAGGGTGTGGAGGCGTGATGCCCAAAGTTAGTTAATAATGACTATTTATAGGGTATTCTGAAAGATTCCCCTATATTTTTTGTCCTAAGTGATCCGGTGCATGCGACGTCGGACTCTTCCTGTGGCAATAAGTCTTGGCGCCTGGCGTGGCAGCATATAATTTTGTGGAGTCACGCTTTATGGTCCTTTGTGCCGCCGTCGGTCCTACGCTGGGTTCGATCATCAAGGTGCAGGATGTGTGAGGACGAGCGATCTCGCATTCGCATCAGGCGTCGAGGCACTGGATGAGTGAGGATGAGTGCTCCTCAACTGGGATTGGGCACTGAGGCATTCTACCCAGAAATGTTCTACTGCTCTTAGAGCCCCTGCGCTAAGTCGGGCAACGAGGCACTCGAGACTTAGCCATTTTTCCTTGCTCGCAGTCCTCGTTGACGCGATGCCTCTACCTCGATCGTGGTGCCATGGGGCGTCAGCCACTTAGCTTCTGGAATTGATACTCTGATGTCGTGGCTTCAACTCTGATGCCATGTTGCATCATGTACATTGTATCTTCTATACTAGGCGTTATGGCTTCCAATCTGATGCCATGGGGCGCTAGCTTCTATATTGCTCCAAAATGGGGTGTACTTAACCCAAAAATGCACGGTTGACTCCTTCCAGCTTCAGTTTGTGTTTTCTTCATTTAGGCTTCTGAACCTACAAATAAACACCAAAATGAGTGAGAATGCTTTCTACCCTTAATTAAATACGGTCTTAAAACAAAGCATATATCCCACTAACCACAGACTCCCAAACCTAAATGTTAGCTCGTCCTCGAGCAAAAGCCTTAATGTAGTATGCCAAGCATTCTATTTTGCTGATCTAAATGTGATCAGTAGTTGGTTAGCGGAAATTATGTTGTTCTTTTTTGTCCACTTTTGATATAATTGTGTTGCAATATCACTTAATTTTTGTGTTGATTCTGTAGGAATTGCTTCATATTCACTAAACACAAACAAGAAGGAGAAAAATGCAATTCAGATGCTTTTAGGCTACAAACACACCAATTTGGAGCAATAAAGAGGGCGGTGCCACATGGCGTCATTTGTGAAGACATGGTGCAAAGTAGAAGAGGAGCAATGCACCTAACACCACATGGTACCACGTTCGAAGCTGAGGCGTCACCTTAACAAGGGCTGCGAGCAGTGAAGAAACGGCCAAGTGAAGAACGCTTCAATGCCCAACTCGGCGCAGGATCCAACGCTGGAGCACTCATCCTTGCTCATCAAGCACCACGGAGACTGAAGCTAACTCCGGAGCTCTGGACCTCGCCTGCGCAGCGCCTCAGTGACCGAAGCCAGCGCAGGAGGGCTAGCGACAGGAAGGATAACCCAATGTGATGCCACAGTTTTGTATGGCAACACACTCGACACCAAGACCTAGTGGCATCAGATGAGCCCCATGTTGTGTGACACCACGTCACTTAGGGAACTAAAAAGTGGAATCTTCCAGACTCCCCTATAAATGACTATTATAAACACACTTTGGGCATCACGCCTCCATGCCGCTGAGGCGGACTTAGCTTTAGAAGTGAAGAACAGACACATTCGGCATTCAAGGAGGAAGAAGGAAAAGATCGGGAGAAAAAGGGAAGTCTTTTGCCTTTGTTTTACCTTCTTCATCCTGACCTATCATGTATTTAATGTAAATGCATATGGGTTTTTTCAAATTCCAGAATATGTGTAGCTATACTTCATTAGGGGGTAGGTGATGTGATGTGATTTCGGATTTGGTTTCATGTAATTTCATCTATTTTAGTTAATATAGTTCTATCAATTTTTAATTTAGAGTGAGTGGCCGTTGGGGAGCTATTAACATGAGGAGATTGATGACCTCTACATGTTCATCTTTTCGTTTCGTTGAGACTAAGAGGTAATACGAAATGATACCACCACTCTGCATGTGATCTCCAAATCACGGCAAGACCAGCAAGAGTAGGTGAGGGGTTCGTCAGTATGCTTTGAGAGATACGTCCTGACACACGTGGTCACTTTAGGCTGAGCATTTATGGGCCCTTGATTTAAATCTGTGGCCTCATGACACGCGGGATCAATCCGGACTCGTCCAATATATTACTTGGTACTATGTGTGCACTTGCGCATGGACAGAATTTTATAATGTCATATTTTCCCACGAAAGTTTTTGGTGCCATTGCCGGCACTAGTACTGCTATTACCCTATGTCTCTATATCTGTATTCTAACTTAGAGGAGTTAATGTAATTTAACTAACATAGTTGCATGCTTAGTGTAGTGAAATTTTATTAGATGTGTATTTTTGGTGTGTTAGAAGTTCAGTTTTCTGTTTGTAAAGTATGTTTGTGAGCCGAATTGTTAAACTTGCTCTCTCTTGTGTGTGGAACAAGGTAGAGGCCTTGTTCTGATTCCATTTGATCCTGAAATTGAGTGGACAGCAATAGACAACTTTAGGCAGCAAAGTTTTTCATGAAGAGAGGAACAAATGACTGAAGAAGACCCAATAAGTCCGAGAGAGTTTGTTGTGCCTCAAACTGGAGGTACACACTCTAGTATAAGAAGACCGATAATTTTGGTTAGTAATTTTTAAATCAACCAGACAATTTTGGTGCAGTTTAGTGGATTGGCAAATGATGATGCAAATATACACCTGGCAGATTTCCTGAAAATCTGTGATACTTTCAAGCATAATATTGTTTCAGAATATGTGATACTTTCAACCATTTTTGCTGAGGGATAAGGCAAAGCACTGGTTGAATTCTTTGCCTTCAAGTTCTATCCGCACGTGGATGGACCTTGAACACAAAGTTATGGCTAAGTACTTCCCTCTAGCCAAAATTGTAAAGCTGAGGAATGATATCAACCTGTTCACTCTATTGGATCAGGAATCCCTTTATGAAGCTTGGGATTGTTTTAAGGAGCTTTTAAAGATATGCCGTCATCTTTCAATTCCTAAGTGCTCATAAGTGAATACATTCTACAACGGGCAGTAGAATCAAACTAGGACAATTATTGATGCAGCAGCAAGTGGTGCACTTTTGAACAAATCTATTCATTAGGCATATGAATGGTTGGAGAACTTGGCAGTCAACAAGTACAAAAGGAACACTGAAAGACCAAGGAGCTTCCCTGAGCAAAGCCAAAGTTAAAGTTAGGCAGTAGTAGTCCACAAAGTAGACACCCAAATAGCCATCCGAATTCAGATGGATGCCTTGGAAAAGAAGATACCAGCCTTGGAAAAGAAGATACCAGCCTTGGAAAAGAAGATGCCAGCCTTGGAAGCAAAGCCAATACAAATTCTATTCAAATGATGTGAGTTATGTGGTGGTACTGGACACGGAGTTGAGATATGCACATCAATAGTGGAAAGTGTGTAAAATCACATCCTCACTAATCCAAATCTACTTAGCCTCTAGTGTGGGCGTGTATCACGAAGGAACTACTGTAATTAGATTAGTTAGTTTATTTTGTAGTCTTTACATTAAGATATTGTGACAATTCTCTTTAATTTCTGTACTTAGATTTGGCTGTAGAGAATTTATTGGCTAGTACGTAGCATAGTCCTCGTGGGATTAATCTTGAGTGGTCCAGTATATTACTTGATACGATGCGTGCACTTGCGCACGGGCATAATTTGATAAGTGTCGGTTTAGTCCAATCATCCTAATCTAATTTAAATAGGACAGATTGTTGTTTAGGTAGACTATCTTTGAACTATAGAATAGGTTGGTTTTTGTTCCTTTGTTTTACATAAATCCAAATTTCGATTGATATTATCATCCTGTCTTTTTTTTATGTTGTTGTGTATTTTGAAGTCGATTACTACTGAGTTATTTTTCTTTTTTATTAATATATTGATTAGTGTTGTCCTGTATGTGCTAATCAATTAAATTTATATGATAGAGATTGTATGGTTATGTATTGTCTATTTAATTTATTACTGAGCGATGATATTAAAAGGTGATATGAAAACTATTTTTTTAAATCACTTGTTTTTCAGAAGTTATTCAATCGGTTATTGTAGTCATCAAATAGTTCCAACAATTTAAAGACCAAGAAAGCTGGAGACTCCTCAGGAAAGAACAAGTTTAAGAAGGGTCCCTAGAAAGGACATTACAAATGGGAGTACAAGAAGCAGATCAACACCAAGAAAGCTGTTAAAAAGATTGAACAAAACACTGAAGTGTAGTGCTACGTCTACGGAAAAATGGGACACAAAGCCTACAAATGATATAAACGTCCGAGCCAGCAGCATAGGAAAAATGACAAGCCGGCTGGAAAGTAAAAGAACCAGACCTTGTTGAAGATGATAATGTTGGAGCTGCAAAAGTGGTCGAAGCTAACCTATTCATAAACAAGACAGACTGGGTGCAAGATACTAGATTTTCAAGAAACCTTTGTTCCAACAGAGAGCGATTTCATAACTTTGTGGATGTTGCTGAAGGAAAGTGTGTCTACATGGAAAACCAAGACGTAGCAGGCGTTCTTGGCAATGGAAAAGTCACTATAAAATTAACCTCTGGCCATTGTTCTTCATGTACCCTCCATATGTAAGAACTTAGTGAACTTAGTGTCAGGTGCCTTATTGAATAAATCTGGTCTAAAATTTATATTTGAGGCTGAAAAAGTTGTAATGGCCAGAAAAGGGGAGTTTGTAGGGAAGGATTATCTCAGTGAGGGGTTATTTGTTTTGAACATTTTATGAAAATTTATTAATGGAAGTTTTGTTTCTTGCTTTGCTTATATTAGTAAGTCAATTAACTTATGTCATGGAAGACTCTACCATATGAACATGATATCTATTAAAAGACTTAGAAAACATAACTTAATTCCTTTAGTAAATATAAAAGAATTTTCTAAGTGTCTAGTGTTTGTTGAAGGGAAATACACTATGAAGCCATTGAAATCAGTTGAGAACAAAAGAGCTGAAGTGATAGAATTAAACCTTTCAGATTTAACAGGTTTTAGAAACACTATTAGTAAAAGAGGTAGAAGGTTTTATTTCACTTTTATAGATGATTTTTCAAGGCAGACTAAAGTTTGGGGTTCAGGTCCGATAAACGAGGAGAATATGGAACTCTCTTTCTTGAAAAGTTTTTTGAAAACAATGGCATTATACATGAATTTAGCACCCCCAATACTCCACAACAGAATGGCATTAGTTAGAGGAAAAATAAAACCATCAAAGATATGATGAGCGCTATGCTTGCAAGTTTAGGATTACCTAACCACATGTGGGGGAAAACCATTCTTTGAGCCTGTTATACCATTAATAGAGTGTCTTACAAGAAATAAGATAAAACTCCTTATGAGCTATAGAAAGGATTCGCCCCTAACATGAAATTCCTTAAAGTGTTGGGCCGCCTTGCCAAGGTGAGTTTACGAGCTCCTAAGATGACTAAGATTGGACGTAAAACCAATGATGTAGGTTCATGGGCTATGCAGAAAATTCTACAGCTTATAGATTTATGTCATTAAAATGACAAATCAATATCTGAATCTAAAGATGCAGATTTTTTCAAACACCTATTTCTTAGGAAAAAACAAAACGCCAGTATAGATCAGTTCTTCTAGGGTGAATGAGTATACAGGTGAAAAAACCTTGGAGGAGCAATTTCCAGGAAGTTGGGTAAGCAGACCTGAAATACTTGTTCTCTTTTGGAGTTGAAATATACTGAACTAGAGTTGGCAAGTCAAAAGGAAGAATGGTGGACAAACTTACTAGCACATGTACATTGTGGGGGAGATCGAATGTTCCTGTCTCGCTTCACTGTGTTCTAAAGCAGCAAATAGAATTACCAAAAACAGCATACATAATGGTGAGAGGAGACATACGCATTAGACACAATGCGGTTATGCAACTGCTGAAAAATGGTCTGATTTCATTGGATTATATAAAATCAGAAAGAAATTTGGCTGACCCTTTCAATAAGGGTTTAACAATAGAATTAGTTTTGGATACGTCGAGCGGGATGGGCCTTAAGCCCTGTTGTTGAGGGGAATATGGTGGATAACTTTTCATAAGGTCAAACGAAACCCAATTTTTTGGGTGGTCCTATTTAGACGGACTTGATAGTTTCTTATTTTTGTAAGGTTGGGCATGTAGTTGCTCTGAATGGGTCCATAGCCCTATGTGTGGTGATGCTGGAGAGTCGTACTTGATGGATCTACCTACGTGAGTGTGGGGGTGTGGCCGCCTCTTATGGAATACTTGGGCTTGTCACACTGGAGCACTCATTACAATCATGAGGAATGTGCATGGCCTTATAAAAGCACAACCATCTATTTTGGAGTTCATTGAGGATTAAGAGTTTGATGCATGTTGTGAGGGTCTCAAACATGGTTCGCTAAGTTCAAGAGTATTTCACTTGGTGGACATGTTTATTGCCTCATTTTTCACTACGTATTGATTCAATCAAAAGATATTGATACTTAGGTATTTTACTCTTCATTTGCCCAGCACAAATTATTCTTATGTGATCTTAAGTGCGCACGAGTGTTTTGCCCTGTTATTTTATTTCAATAAGATCCGGATATTCGGGATCTTTCCAAAACCACTTTCGGGTTCGATTAACCGCTCCGGTTATGTTTCTATCTAGGGCTCGTTCGCCAACGGCTCTTGGTCTTGACGAGATTCAAAGGCCTCCGCGAGATGCTTTCTTTTGAGACAATGAATCTCTTGGAGAAGGATATAAAAGGAGTACTCCAGGATGGTCGAAATGTAAGAAATCTTTCAGACCTTTAGTGCACTGTTTCCAAAATCTCTCCTATGCACTCCATTATTTTTTACTTCCTGTTTTCTACTGTTCCCGATCCGTGAATCCCCTTACAGGGCTTCCACCTGCTCGTGTTGGGCTTCCTCGACATCTCCTCCACTCCAGTGAGAAATGCATATCAGCAGAAATTTGGTCCACGGCTGTGCACCTCCGGCCGTTGAATTTGGTCTTTTAGGCAGTGGAGTTCCCAACCCGCAGGCTCTTCTTCTGTCTAATAAGTTTATTTTGATCTCTGTTTAATCTTTCTAATTCTATTTTGATTTATCTGCTTGCAATCTCCAATTGAGGATATTTATTTTTCATAACTGAAAGTTTTTTGTTTGTGTATGAGGCTTTCCGTGCATGATTCATCTACTAGTTTATTGCCTTATTTAATTGAAAGAGATATTCCTAATCTAAATTAAAGAGATTGTTTTTTTTTTCAATTGTTTGAATTAATCCGAATTTTGATTGATATAATCATCCTGTATTTTTGTTTTTATGTTGCTGTGTAAACAGTGAGCATATTTTCAATTTGATTACTACTGAGTTAATTTTTATTTTTTTGGAAACTTTTGATTGTTGGTGTCCTGTATGTTCTAATCAATTAAAGTTAGATGATGAAGATTGTATGGATGTGTATTGACTGTTTGATCAATTACTTAACTGAGATATTAAACATGATATTAAAGCAGTTTTTTAAATCACTTGTTTTCCAGAAGTTATTCAATTATTTATTGCAGTCATCAAATAGTTCCAACATAATCTTTTGCAGTGGACCATCTCATTTATCAGTAATATGGTTATAAAGCATTATCTGAATCTATGGCACTTTCTCCTTGTTAAAATTATACCAAAACTGATTTAAATGCAGTAGAATTTATTAAACCGTCAATGAGTTTATATCCAAGTTTTAAAAACCGAACTGACGCAGCCGGTTCGATCAGGTTCAACTGGAACCGGGGCTTTGGACGGTTCGGTTTGCTCAAAAACCTGGAAATGATCAAAAACTGGTTGACTGGCCGGTTTTTTGTGGTTTAACCGCTGAACAGTAAATCCGACCGGACCGGGTGAACCGGTCTAGTTACCCTTTTTAGCATTTTAATAGTTTTTGTATTTTTAAACTTATATTTTGTATGTAAAAACCGTATTATGAATATTTTTAATGAGATACTCATAACGATTGTACCATCGGTTGAACCCGGTTGAATTGGTTGAACCATAATCAGAAGCTCCACCGGTTCGATTACCGGTTCGGTTTTTAAAACACTGTTTTATATACACACTTGATTACATACTGAAAAGACCAAAATACCATTGAGGGTAAAATAAAGTGTATATATATATATACATATATATAATATTCATAATCTAACATCCCCTCTCAAACTCAAGATGAATCAAAGGAGCACATCTGGAGTTTGGAACATAAGTACGGAAATCACAATAAAGTGAGTGAGTTCGTAAATAAATCAATCGTCTGGTGTTAAGAGGGTATATATAAAAGAGTGAGAGAGAATCCACGGAGACCCTCATATCATTGTGAGCAATCTGAAGAGCACTCTTAGTTCATAACGAAGTAGAGTTGAAGAATCTAGAGAATCCCCATATTCAGGAGTAACTAATAAAGCCAAACAAGCTCAGAAGTAATATCAGCAAGTGCCTGGTATTAAGCCTCAATACTGGAACGAAAGACAATACACTGGTTCTTGCTAGGATATGAAATAATAGTCACCTAAGAAAACTAAATAGCCTGTAGTAGACCGTCAATTGGTGACATCACTTGCCCAATCAGCATCAGAATATGTAGAAAAAGTACGAGGTGAAGTAGACGAAAATAAGAAACCCCTATAAAAATTGCATCAAACATAATGCAATATACGTAACTTTGCTGCAGAATGAGCAGAATGAAAAGCAAACATGAACTGGTTGACTACATGAACCGCATAACTGATATTAGAACGACTAATAGCCAAATAAATGAAAACACCCATTAACATTAAGCTCCAATGAAATATCACAAGTCATATTATCTGTCAAACCAGCCAACTTGAGAAAATCAGAAGCATACTTGACCCGTCAAAGACTATATCTATCCGATAAATGGAGAACCTCCAAACCATGAAAATAACGCAAACAACCAAGACTCTTCATCTCAAAACAACAACTCAGATGCGCCTTAAGATCAGAGATGTCCTGTAAATCATCTCCAATAATAACAATATCATCAAAATAGAGCAGAAACAACACACTACCCCCAGAAGTTTGACGAGTTAACAAGGCAGAATCATGAGAACTCTGACACTAACCATACTCTATGATCCTCAAACAAAAAGTAAAAAACATGCACGAGATGCTTGTTCTAACCAGTTTAGTGTACGACGAAGCTTACAAACCTGCCCATAGAGATGAGAGAATCTTGGTGGGGGCAATATAAAACTTCCTTAGATAAATCACTCTTTAGAATTACATTTTTCACATCCATCTGAAACAAATCCCAATGATGAGCAAAAACAATGGCTATTAATAGACGAACGGAAATCAATCTAGTAACAGGAGCGAATGTGTCCTCATAATCAATATTGTATTCATGTGTATATCCCTTCGCCACTAGGCGAGCTTTATAAACCCACTTACAACAAATTGTAGACTTACCAGGAGGAAGAGTAATACGATCCCAAGTATGAGCCTTGGCCAAACCCTGTAACTCCAGAGACAGCTTGCTGCGAAAGAGGATCATGCAACCAAAGATACGAAGAGAAAAATAATCAGGATGCATGCAATAAAAACGAGTATAAAGGGTTGAACCCTTCAACGCCACAGAAGGCAACCGATTAATAAGATACAGAGAAATAAAAACCGCCTCACCCCAAAAATATTTCAGAAGAGAAGATGACAACAGAAGATTTTGTGAAATTAATATTATGTGTCTGTTTTTGCGTTCAGCAACCCCATTTTGTTGCAGAGTATATCTACAAGAAAGTTTTTCAAAAGAATCATGAGACTGAACCAGCATATCAAACCTATGTGATATGTATTCCCCCCTAAATCAAAGCGAAAAACTTTTATATTATTACAAAATTGAGTCGGACCATGGTGGAGAACTTAACACAAGTATTGTAAAATGTGGAACGAGACGGTAACAAATAAACCCAGACAAAATGGGAATAATCAACAATAAAAAAAACATAATCGCAAAAACCACCCATTGATAGAACCGAAGATGGTACTTAAATATCAGAATGAATAACAACAAAAGGGGCAAAAATAATGCACAACGCTTGTAATAAATCGTGAAGCAGTGTGATTGCCAAGTTTACAACCAACAAAGGGCAATAAGTCTGAAGAAACATGTCCAACTGACCAATATGGGTCAATTTATTAAGTGTAGAATAAGATGCATGACCGACAACTATGCTAAAGTGCAAACTATGAACTAAAACTAGCTGTCAAATTGCAATTTACCAAAGAGTTAGCACTAAAAGAAATATGGAAATTATTAAGTTCAAACAGTTGGCCAACTTTAAGGCCTGTAACACGAAAACAACATATAAACAAATACCAGAATTCATACAAACTTAACCAGAATGTTCAACAATAATTTTAGAACATCAGATGTATAAATTGGTGAAGAGGAATGAGAAGATGAAGTTGTAGAAATAAAAATAAAAGAATCACATGTTATATGAATTGACATGCCAGAGTCAAAGATCCAAGAAGCCTTGCCATGGATGAGCAAACAACCCAGGAACTTAGGGAATACTTTGACCAATGCCACCAAGAGCCTTGGTAATCATATCCTGGAAATCTGCAATGGTGAATGTAGAAATGGTAATCTAAATATGAGTCTGAGTCCTCCTTAGCTTAACCGGACAAGTAAATGTCCTATGTCAAAATTTCTTACAGTAATGGCACTGCACATGAGACATATTACAAGAAGACATTGCAACAAGTCTCGTGATATAGAATCTGTGTTCTTCCCCTACCGTCCACAATAAGATAAAACTAACTGAATAGTACAAGTGACAAACACCAAAAATCACGAAAATGCACTAACAAAATGCACTACGGTTCCTCTGGTCCGGTCCTGTTGAAACCTGTTCGATCTGATCTGGAATGGTCCGGTCTGGTCTGGTTCCTGGAATCAGGGGTCCATCCTCCTCTCGTACAATGGAACAAAGGAAGGGAAAGGTGGAGGGTGCTTTCGCCAGAGCACTTTCGGTGACAATAAGACGGTGACAACAGATTGCGACAAGAAGAAAATGTCGCTAGACGGCAGCAATGCCGGTGGCAGAGCAGCAGAAACGGTTCTGGAGCGGTGGCGAAGGTGTTGTGTGGCGGCGACAATGCCGGAGCGGCGGCGATGGTGTTGGAGCAGGCGCGATGGTGGTAGAGCAAGAAAACCGAAATAGCATCCCCCCCCTCCCTTTAAAAAAATCTGAAAACTAATTTTAGAGGGAAATGGTCACTTAATCGACTCAAAATCAGGTCGGAAAGCGGAACAAAGGTGATAACGAAAATCACAACATGTCCGAGTCAGTAGCAAGTTGCAACGATTCTGGACCTAATTGCAACAAATCACAGCAAGTTCAAGAGTGTTTGGGCTAGTCAACCAGTGCTTTACTGTGTTAAGGCCCAGTCACCTCTCATACAATGTTAAAATTAAAAAAAAAACTGATCAAAATGGATTAGAATTTATTAAACCATCAATGAGTGTAAATACACACTTGATTACATAGTGAAAAGACAGTCAAATTTATTACAATTAAAATATTTAATATGGGACTGATCATTTTTATTCCATTTGTGATGTACAAATTCCGTTTTTTATTCTTGTACTTCCCAGCTTATGTTCTAGAGTTATTGTGCGACTTGCACATTTCATTCTACTGACTCTGTGGGGCTGTTATAATTTCTTCATCCTTGTCATCTTTTTAAGATCCTTGAATTCTTCAATAGCTCTTTAGGCTGAAACTTTTTGTTGATGGATATGAGAGCCTTCCGACTTATCATTGATTGTTGGTTAGTGGAAAATGCTGCATTTTTTAAGCCATATATCATATCGAGTTGAGGTCATTCTCACTTACTTTTGATGTTTATCTGTAGGTTCAGATCCCAAAACAATGCAAACACAAAGTGGAGAAGGAAGGAGCTCAACTACGCAATTCTGCACGATGCCACATGGTGCCATGGTGGGGTCCACAACATCAGAATGCCTCTAGCATATTCAGAGTGGCCGATGCCACATGGCGCTGGAATTGAAGCCGTGACTTCGCCTTAGCAAGGCCAGCGAGTGTGGAAGTCGACTAAGAGTTGAATACCTTGGCGCCTTAATACTCGCAGGGGTGGTAGGAGCAGAAACACTTTTCTGGGTTGAGCGCCTCGACGCCCGAATTTAGTGCAGGGGCACTCATTTTCGCACATCAGTGCCTCAGCGCTCAGGATCATCACAGAAGCATTGGTGGCACATAACGAACTTAAAGAACGATGCCACAGGATCGCGCGGCGCCATGCTCGGAGCCATGACTTGGCTCCTCGGAATAAGTCCGTCGCCACAGGGCGCTGGTTCACTTAGGAGAAAACTATAGGAGAATTTGTGCAAGCTTTGGAGGAAAGGGAAAACACATCTGAGGTTCAAAGAAAGGAAGGATTGGATTCAGGGTTGAAGGAAAGTTCTTCTCACTCTTTTATATCTGTATTTCTGTCTATTGTGTGTTTTGCTTAGCTACTATTCCTTGTATGATTTCTGATTGGGATTTTTCCTTAATCCTTACTATTTCTAGCAAAGTACCCTTTGGGGGGTTCGTGTTGTAATGTTATATTTGGGTCAGATTCTTGTAAATTTCTGTTTCAATTTATATTAGTGTAAGCAATCTTTTATTTACTGTGGTTAACTTTATGAAAGGTTTTATACAGAAGGATGTCTCGGTTGAGACCGAGAGGCTAAACGGGGATAGACACCCTTCAACCTGTGTGTAATCCTTAAATTTACTATGTATTTTCAGTGATGGGTGAGGGTTGCGCTTGTGGACTTCGAGAGAGGCGTCCGAAAACATGTGGTCGCGATGGCAGCACTATTGGACCTTTGAGTTAGAACCTTGACCTCAAGAGACAATAGGGCTAAGGAGGAGGCACAGTCATAGTGCCTCGAGAGAGGGCTACGCGTTCTGAATTCGGATCCGCTAAGAAGCGAAGGAATTATACAACCAACTGAAGTTTACATGAATACCCCATCGAAACTATGAACCCCCTCCCCCCCTCCCCTGCCCGTCCTCTAAATCCAATTCTTTGAGTTTCTAGTTAGTAAGTAAGTCTTAATATCTTTTGTAGTTTATTAATTTCGGTAGATAGATATTCTTAGATTTTAGTAAAGGAAGATAGAAGATGAGTGAAAAGTGAGAGATAGAAGAAAGGGAAGAGATAAGGAGAGAAAAGAGTTGTAAGGTCTTCATGACCTACAACTCTAAAATGTATTAATAGAATCCGAAAATACAAAATTACAATGATGATATGCATGGCTTGAGGACCAAGTAAACTACACAATAAACAAATAATAACTAACTGAAGTTTAGTAAAATTACTAATCTACCCCTAACTCTTAACACTTCCCTTTAAGCTGGAGCGTAGATATCATGAAGGTCCAATTGGAGGAAGATACTAAAATTCCGTTCTTCCAAGACCATTAGTGAGCAGATCAGCCTATTTGTCCTCAGAGGTAATATATGGACTGACTACCTTTTGTAAGATCACATCTCAAATAAAGTGACAATCCACCTTTATATACTTCGATATCTCAGGAAACATATTCATAACATACTCTCTCTACAATAAAACCACTGATCCCCCCTTAATACAGGCAACTTCAAAGCCCAAGAAGTACCGAAAGAGACCAAGACCTTTCATTTTTGCCCTCAAATACTTTTAATCAAGGAAGTCCACAACAAATAATATTCACCATTCAATTTAGATGCAGCAAATTGAATGGTATCCTTAGCAAGTATGGTAACATCGGCAGAGGCAGTAGAGATGACAATCTCATCAGTAGACATGATAGCAAACCACCAACAAAAAACTCACACGTCCAAAATAGAGATCCACTTAGCACTAAACAAATTTTAGCAAATAGAATCCAGCAACCAAAAAAGACTTCAGGATCACCAAATCAATGTGCGACCGAAAATCTCAATTTGAGCACTATAACCAACGATGTCAGTACACCACTAATTTACACCCAGAAACTTTAATTCATGCACAAATCACACATAATATGCCTTAAAAAATACCAGCTAACCAATCACAGCACAATTTTCTTGAAGCTTGCTGATGTCAGCATGAGTAATGATGATGTCAGCTTGGAAAAATATCGGATTCGCATTCCTGGCTGTCTCGAAAAAGTTCAGAACTACCTGAAATTTTTAGAATAGTGATTTCTGCAGGATCAGGTAATATGTAGAGTGAAAAGCATGAATCTCGAGGCAACCAATGAAATAGAGCCTAACACTTAGCATTAGCAAAAAGAGGGTTTTACGAACTCAGCAGCAGTAGAAAAAAAGGGTTTTACAAACCCAACAATAGCAGTAGCAAAAAGTGGGTTTTACAAACCCAACAATAGCAAAATAACTCCTTTTCGGAGCAACAAGTGTGTAGAACACTTAAACAGCAGTAATAGAGATCACCTTTGCATTCGTAACAACTCGACATCCAAATCTTTCTCCAAAGTATGAAATTCAGACGAGAAAAGTTATTGACATCAGCCCTAAGTATGATGATGTCAGCACCACACAAAGAGCACACCTTTATACTTCTAAAACCCTGGAGACGACTCTGACACCTAGAAAACACCTTTCCACAGCCTTTGGTGAGCTAAAACAGTCTGCCACAATTTCCAAAGCAGTAAAATTGGGTCTTTTCACACAGCAGTGTGGCAGTGATGCCAGCAGTAAGAGTCCAACGAATCAGCAGTACAAATCCAACGAATCAGGAGTACAAGTCCAACAACTCAGCAGTACGAGTCCAACGAATCAGCAGAACGAGTCCAACGACTCAGCAGTACGAGTCCAACGACTAAGTAGAAGCAGAAAACTTTTTTAAAGGGTAGTAGGTTGTGCGTCTAGCACTTACACATGAATTTAGACCATTAGCTTTTCGACAATGGCAAAAGAAACGGAAATACGGAACCTTTAGCTTTTGACCACACAACAGATAACGTCAGCACCACCACCATCAACAAGCAACACGAGCTAGAGATTAAAAACACCAGAAAAACTTTTTTAATTTTGAAAAAAATCATGCACGGTTCTCGTGGCTGTGTAAAAAGACGAGATTTACATACCTAGAAGCTCTGAAATATGTTCATAACTACCTATGACTAGAAATATCATATTTTCACAGCTACAGGTTCCTACAAACCCAACAGCAGCAAAGGAACTCCCTTAAGGAGTAAACCCATACGCACAATACTTCAATCAGCAGTAGAAGCCATTATCAAGGGATAATGGCAGAAGAACACAGAAAAGAGACGAACTTTAAGGATCTCCCAGAATCTAAGACATTTCTAGAACTTCTAACTTGTACAATGAGCGTCGAGGAAGAAGATCCCATAACCTATGTAAGTGACGAGTCATCACATACAGACCCGCTCTGATACCTAGTTAGATTTAGTGAAGGAAGATAGAAGATGAGAGAAAAGTGAAGAGATAGGAAGAAACGGAAGAGAGAAAGAGAGAAAGAGGTTGTAAGGTCTTCATGACGTACAACCCTAAAACATGTATTAATAGAATCCGAAAATAAACAATTACAATGATGCCATACATGGCTTGAGGAGCAAGTAAACTAAACAACAAACAAATAATTATTAATTGAAGTTTAGTAAAATTACTAAACTACCCCTAACTCATAACAGATATAGTTGTAGAGAACTATCAGAATTAGTAAGTAGTAATAGTCCCTATGGGATCGATCTGGACTCGTCCAGTATTTTACTTGGTGCGATATATGCGCTTGCGTACAAGTGATTTATTACATAGTTGTTTGTGCACGTCCATGTTTGTGGTGCCGTTGCCGGGGACTAGATACTACTATTAGCACTAGCCTCTGTAGCTGTGATCTATCTTAGAGTAGATAATTTTAGTTTGACTAACATTGTTGCATGCCTAGTGTTGCTTAATTTAGCTAGTATGCCTGGTGGTGTAGTTTGTTTTGATAGTTAGTGTAATTGTTTTTGTTGTTAATATTTCATTTGCTTGTGGAAATGTGTTTGTGAGCTCAATTTCCACTATCTTTTGTTTTATGAATGAACGTAGAGGCCTTTCCTTGCTTCTCTACAATCCTCAAATTGAGACGACCGCAAGAACATCCAAGGTTATCAGAAGAGAGAAAGATATGGCCGAAAAAGTGCCATGAATTCTGAGGGAGTTTACAGTGCCTCAAGTTGGAGGTACTCACTCTAGTATAAGACGACCAAGAATTTTGGCTAATAACTTAGAGATCAATCCGGCAATTACGCAAATGATCCAAGCCTCAGTCCAATTTAGTGCACCACCAAATGATGATCCAAATGAACATCTTGCAGATTTCCTTGAATTTTGTGATAAGTTCAAGCACAATGGTGTATCCGATGATGCAATAATATTGAGATTACCTCCATTCTCGCTGAGGGATAAGGGGAAGCATTGGTTAAATTCACTACCTTCAGGGTCCATTGCCACGTGGATGGACTCGGAGCAGAAAGTTTTAGCAAACTACATCCCTCAGGCCTAGATTGAAAACTCGGGAATGATATCAATATTTTTTACTCAAATTGATGAAGAATCACTTTATGAGGCTTGGGATCAATATAAAGAACTGCTAAGGAAGTGCCCTCATCACTCAATTCAGAAATGGTTACAAGTGCCTACCTTCTACAACAGGCTACAAAACCAAACAAGAACCATATTTGATGCAGCCGCGGGTGGAGCACTGATGAACAAATCCATTGATGAGGCATACGACATGTTTGAAAACATGGCTGTCAATAGCTACCAAAGGAACACTAAAAGACCAAGGAGCATGACTCAGCAAAGTGAAGGCTAAAAAATAAAGTTGGAATCTAGGAAGTAGACACCAACACGGCCATCAAAATTCAGATGGATGCCCTGAAGGAAACAAATAGCTTCCTTGGAAGCTAAGCCTGCACAAATTCCATTTGTATGATATGAATTATGTGGTGGTGCTGGACACAGAATTGAAGTATGCACGTCCACTGTGGAAAGTATGTAATAAGTTCTCGAAACAGAAACAAACCGTTCTCCAACACAAACAAATCTGGTTAGAGAAACCATCCAAATTTCAGACGAAGAAATGATCAAGGAAACAAATCAGTGCCTACTCAAGGGAATTACAAACATTATGGACAACAAGGAAGATTTCAGAATCAGCTACAAGCTGCGAAATCAAATTCCACCCAGGAGTTGCTGCTGAAAATGGTGAAAAACCATGATCCATCCTTGGGAAATATTGAGACCCAAGTGGGGAAATTGGCAAAAGCCATAAATGAAAGAATGAAAGGGTCTCTCCCAAGTGATACTATGGAGAACCCGAAGAAAGAAGAGAAGGAAGATGTGGAGCTCTGCAATGCAATGTTGTCAAGGGAAACACTAGAGCTGATGGAGATGGAAGAAGTGAATCGAGAGTTCACTCAAGAAGAAGATGAATATGATTTTCTCTCCCCAGAGAAAAACCAAGTACCCCCCTGTCCATATAGTAAATGTGGCAAATCAGTCTAAGACATCTCCCTTTGAGTGGGTTGAGATCGAAGATATTTAATTGTATGAAGAGAAAGATAAAGAGGAAAAGTTGAGTTGTGATTCCAAATAACACCAATATGGAATCGGAAGAAGAGCTCCAGAATATTTTGGGTTTGGAAAATCCAAACTGAATTCCTCTCATGTTGGAATTAAAGGATAATGAATATCCAAATTGGTCAAGTGTAGAGGAATTGGCTGAATGGAAGTTTTGGCCACCATCTATTGTGAAAGAAAAGTGTGAGCAGAAAGAGGAATTTAAACCTCTGCAGCTATATTAAGCTTTCAAAAAGCTTCATATTGATATCCCTGTTTGTGAGAAATCTAGAAACAGAATAGGCCGTGCTAGATTCAAGTTATTAGAGGAGCATGAGCTGGAAAATTCTGAATGGATGGCTTATGGAGAAGAAAGTAGCAATTCGAGAGAGAGATGCTCTCCCAAGGTGAAAGACCCTGGGAGGTTTGCAATCCCTTGCACCATATGGACCCACGTAATTGAAGACACCTTATGTGATCTAGGGGATTGTGTTAACATTATGCCCTTTAGTATATTCAAGAAGTTCGGTCTTAGTGAACCTCCACCCACAGAGGAAAAAATCATGTTAGCTGATGGATCAATCAGCTACCTATGGGGAAATTTGGAGAACGTGATAGTCAAGATTAATGGGCTTCTCTTTCCACCTGACGTTTTGATAATTGATGTGGAAGAGGGGATGCAAATGCGTCTCATTGTTGGCAGACCTTTCCTAGCTGCTACTCGAATAATCATAGATGTAAAGGAAGGGAACATCACCATGAGCTCAGCTAGTAAGTCACCTTCACTATTCCTTAGACCATGAAGAGAAGCAAAAAGGGAAATCAAAAGGTGAAACACCCACTGGAATAGACAAGGGATGTTCTTAAAAGTTCACCTCTGGTTAAAGGTTTCAATCCATGTGTTGTAAAGGGTAATTCGCCCTATGAGGAAAAGAGGTGGTTGAATATCGATGAGTTGTGTACAGCCACTGAAGAAGTTGGGATAAGTTCCGACCCATATCTGGTTGAACGTGGGAAGCTGAGGGAAAAGCAGCTTAGAGAGCTGAGAAGGCTGGTGGAGAATGAAGTAAGTGCTACACCAAAAATGAAAATGAAGAAGATAGAACCTTCACCTCCTAAGTACCAGCTCAAACCAGCAGAAAATCAATGGGCAGAAGCTGAGCAAGAGAGGACAAGTTGTGAGTTACAATATCCCTTCCAACTCTATTGTGGATCCAGGATAAATTGAAAGAATTTCTAGAAAGTCTTACCAATGACTATTAAATATTGGTCCTTCTTGAGAGGTAACCCATGTCTTATACATAGAAAAGTTTGGATAGAGTACAGTTAAGTTTTCCTAGGTCAACAAAGACTCCATTTTGGTAGCCGCATGATTTAACTATAGTTCTTAACTTGTACGAAGCATGTTTTCACCATGTACTTGACAGTGCAATTTTTGGTGCTTGAATGTTTAATTGGTGAAGTGGACGAGAGATATGTTTCGGCAGAAGCGGCAAAGAGAGGAAAAAGGAATGAGGAAAGTAGGGAGATGATCATGGAGAGAGGATTTGCGATGGATAATACGGACACCCCTGTAATAGTGGCTAGGGGATGGGTGAAATTCTGTGCTCACCCATCACCCCCTATGATCGGCTTGGTGCAACAATTTTATGCCAATGTGGCAGAGGCAAGAGAGCAGAACTTTGGAAGAACAATGCATAGAGCGTGCAAAGTACGCCAAACACTGGTGCCTTGCAGTAGAGAAACAGTTAATGCCTATTACAGCACACAAAACATCCATGATGGGTTATATCAGATTAGGAGTCAAGTTTCAGTGGAGGAGATGTTTGATGTAATTTGTGGTCACCCGACAGAATGGGTTCAGGCAGCAGATGGGATGTACCTGCACTTCAAGAGGTCCGAACTCCCAATAAAGGTTAGGGCATGGTTTTTTACTTCATCTGCACTCGTATAGTTCCGTTGTCGCAGACCTCTGATGTTACAATTGATCAGGAATATTTGTTATATGCGATTCTGAAGGGAGTACCCATCAAAATGGGGAGGATCTTCTACATGAAGATAGACAATGTGCCTTGATGATCTGGCCAGGACTTTTGTATGTACAGAAGAATCTCAATAGGTTGTTAGTGTTGAATATCTAAATTATTCAAACCTTTGGAATGAATCAAACACAATTACCTTAGAGGCCAATACTCTAACTTAAATAAATCTTTACCCTGAGCTCCTCAGTTTCCAAGTATGCTATGAATTGAGATTGCTGAACTTGACAAGTCTTTATTTGGTTTGATTCCCAAACTGTATGTCTAAGATATATATTGTGTAGGCCCGTGTTAGTTACACATGCATACTAAAGTATTTGAGGTAATGTTTATAGCCACGGTATGGTTTTATGTGTCATGATTTGATTATTCATCTTTTTCTAAAATCGAAATTTTTTAAATAGATTTGAAACCAAGTGGGACTTTGTTGATTTTATTATTTCAAATAAATTATTTAATGAAATAAAATTACCATGACTTTATGGGTATGGAGCCTATTTTTAATTTGATTTTCATTACGAGCAATAATGACTAGGACATCCCGTATGGAGGTAGATTAATTGAGTGTATTAACTTAGAGGACACATCGCAGAAACTAAGGAAATGTATCTCTCTGTAAGGGATGTTTCTCTCCTTGGAATATGTATTTTTCCTGAGAGCATATATCCGTTTAATAGTCATTAGTACTACACCTTTTGGAAATCTATACATTGTTCCATTGTCTTACAAATGAGACAAGTGCTAATGTAGACACAATCTAGCTGAAAGGGAGCTAATTTATCACTTGTAAAATAATTCTCAATGGTGATCTTGTACACTTTAACTTTAATTTTCTTTTTCAAGATGAAAGGTACGCTCTCGTTATCCGTTTTATTTCGATTCCATGATAAATGAATCTTTTTCATGCTATGGAGGATTTTAGAACTATTCTCATGATGTTTACATTAGTTCTTTAGACATAAAGTCAAAAAACCCCTCCATTCTCCCGCATCTCCTCTCACTTCTCTGTCATTGCCTCTCAGCTCTACATCATCGCTTCTTTGGGTGTCAAGGCGAGCTCCACAACTTCAAGAATTCATTGAACTGCAAAGACCTCCATTGATTCTTCTTCTCTTTGTGGTTCCCGATAGGCTCACTTATTTTTGTTCGAGTATTAAAACAAATTAGAGTAAAACAAATAAATTACAAAACTTCCAGCTCAATCAAATACATTAAAAAACTAGAACAAAGCATGAAAAAAAATGTTAACTGTAGTCAATGATCTCGCTGATTAGAGTATTGGAATTTGGTACTCGTACTCAATACAATGACATTTAATTTTAACTTATAATTACATTAATAACAATATAATTTTTAAAAATTAACAAACAATTGTGCATTTAATTGAAGAAAAGAAGAAATCTGTTGTAACCAAGAAATTGCCTACTTTATAGCCTTTTGACTACTGGATTTAAATCTTGTGGTTTGTGCAGTCATAGTTTTGTAAGAAAATGTAAAAGATGGGTTAAATATGCTTTGATTTTATTCCTTAGAAAAGCACCTAAAAAATATTTGTGTAGGATACCTATAGAATAATTGTTCTTTTTGTTGAATAGTTTCTGTAAAATTGTTCTTTTGCACTATGGATACTGATATAACATATAAACATAAGTATACCACTAAATTCTAAAATATTCTTGACATATAAATTTAAATTTATTATCATCCTACTAGTGAACTTTATCAAAAAGTGAAGGTAATTATTCATAACAGGAAGCAATTCTCATGTATCATAGTCATTCTATTTTAAAATGATATTAAGTTGCAAATTCAAATTTTATTGAATTAAAATATTAGAAAATAATATTTACCTAAATGAGGAAAGAGGAAAATAATTACCTGAATGAATGATTCAACCGTGACAAGTCATGGTCCACCGTTAGTGTGTTTTCTTTTTTCTTCTTTAATATTTGGGAAGATGCATTCCTATTCTAGCTTTCTTTTCTCCTTCTTTCAAGCAAGTGACACTGTGCCATGGGTGCCACCTCTATATTTTTACTTATCCAAATGCGGCCTCAGTTTTTTTCCTACTTGGGAGGCATTATATTGTTGCGATCTATGGAAGGTGGCATTAAGATGCCACCTGGCCCACCTCTACGTTTTCTATCATAAACGTTTTGCATTAATTTAGGCTTTGAATGGCTTGGGTAGTGTTTAATTTTTCATATGAGGAAATAATAAAGAGTATTCCTAGCAGTACCTCGACCAAATAACCTACGGGCATACCTCTTTGCGTGTATGTCACAGCTGGCATCCATGTCAAAATCCTAGTCAGTGTTTTTATGGAATCATTTTAAACCCTAAAACTCTTAAACCTAAACCCTAAAACCTAATAATCTCTACCTGATATGGATGCTAGCTGTGCATCCACATCGGGTGGTACGCCAGAGGGGTACTGCACAAAGGTGCAACACATATTAAATTATAAATTATAGGTAAAATAAATGTATAACGTAAACTAATTAAGATTCCTAATTTTAAATACTTTTTAATGATTTTATTTTTATTTTTCTTAATTAATGTTGTCCTAAATTTAAAATAAATAAATTATAAACTACTCTCAATGAGTAATGCTAGCTGCACCTAGGCCACAGTACGTATCCAACATACCAGCGAATAGAAAAACTTAACAAAATAAAAAATAAAATTAATTTTATAAAATTCTAAAGGATAAAGGATAAACCCTAGGCAACTATGGTTCAGATTGGCTGCTATGTCAGATAGGTACTGTACGTAGGTGCAGCTAGCATTTTCCATTCTCAATCTACATGTTAAATGTGAAAATATGATTTATTTCCGTCATTTTACTGAACATATTTTATTGTTAGACAACAAAGTTTATATTGTTTTTATTTCATTCATTTTTTAATAAATTGTTAAAAAAAATAAAACCGAATCGTGCCACATGAACTTGTCCTACTTCTTGAGCTTGACCATCATGAATATGTCCATATTTAATTAGTTACCGCTGAGTCCCATGAACCTAATCCACCCTCACAGTCCCTAAGGAACTGCTTAATTGTAACCCTTTGAACCTCTCCTTACCTCATTAACCTGATTCTCTCTCACGAACAGGACCCTATAAATGTAAACTATTTTAATGATATTTATTTTAAGTATATGTAGATTGCTACATTGTTTTGAATGTTTGTTCATAGAATTTTTAGTTCTTTAGTCAATTCTCATTTATTACCATTTTTTAACTTGACTGCCTTGTTCATTTCCACTTTGAGGCATTGAGATATTAAACAAAGATTTATTATTAACCCTTCACCTAGTTGCCTGACTATCCTAAAGTGGCCGTTATCGCCTTGGATTCTCATTTCCCTTCCACTCACTTCCTTACCTTTGCTGTCTTTTTCACTGTCCAAAATAAAGGAGAAAGTTATCCATAGACTCACGTAATTGTTGCTTATGTTTAAAAAAAGCACAAGCTTTCCCATGTTGGGAAAATGATAGATTCGGGACCTGACTAAGGGTCGGGACCCGCTTCCCATAGCCGTAAGCAATTTTACCGTTTCCAAACGGTAAAGACATTAAAATAAGATCCGATTAAATCTGATCTCATAACACGAACAATATTTCGTTCGTTCGTGTTTTTGGGGTTGAAATAGGGTTCACTGAAATCCCTAAGCACTGAAAAAACTTCCCTTTTCTGTCCTTCACGGAAAAGGAGAGATTACCCTTGCTGTTCTTCGAATTCTTTGTTGTTGCTGTTCTTTCACAGAAAAGGAGAAATCCCCTTTGCTATTGTCGTTCTTCCCGGAAAAAGGAGAAATCCCCTTTGCTGTCATCTTTCTCGGCGAATCTCTGGTCTTCTTCGTTTAATCTCATATTTCCTTTCTTGGTAAATCTGTTCGAGCTTGTCTTCTCTTCTCCGAGCGACATTTCTTGTTGTGCTGTCCTTTTATCCTTTGGTTCAGAACGTCTCCAAGCAAAGGTTTCTTTGTTCTGGGTTCTTTGAACGACTCCTAACTCTTAGCGACAAGTGCACATCCCAATGAGAGTGCTGCGTAACCTTGGGAGACGCTCGGCTCGTGACTCTGCACCGTGGTCACCGGTAACGTCTTTAAGGCAGTGGATTTCTCCACGCCACAGCTTCAGACTGAAAGTTTTTTTGTTTTTAGTTTAATTTCAACAGAATGCTATAGGTTTTTATGTGTTTGTGCATCGTTCAATAGTCAATTGTTACTAATCAGATTATTCTTGATTATTGTATGTGATTGTTTAAAGTTTAGAAAAATAATTTAGCTTGCTGCTGTAATTTAATTTATCTTTATATAGACTAAATTTGAATGCAATTATATTGTTGTAGTTCTATTTATATAGGTCAAGTAATTGGGTGATATTGCATGTTTTGCTTGCTGGAATTTAGAATTTGTTTATTCTTGTTGATGTACTTATTGTGTTTTAAAATTCTATTATCTATTCAATTTTCAATCATATTATAGTTCTCCTACTAGATTAAATTGAGTTATTTCTATTATAGATTTAAATTCTGTTGTGTTGTTGAATTTTGTTCTTGTTTTATTTTTGTTTCTAAATTGATGGTGTCTATCAATGCTATTTGTTTCTGAAATAATTACTCAACTTGTTGATTAAGTTTAATTCTATAGTAGTACGTGCTAGTAATCCTGTTTTAAGTTATCTGAAATTGGAAATTTCTATTGTTCTAACCCTGTTTTGCAGAATTACTTCATTAAAATTCTGGTAAGTTTAGTAGAATTACTCTTATAGTTGAATTAAAGAGTTATCTATCTTCTGATTGTTTTTAATTAGGAGTTTTCTTACCCACTAGGTCCAACATCCCATTGACAGACTATACTCAAATGCTTTTCCTCTTTCAAGCTTTGGAACTAAAGAACAACCTCTCTGGTATTTCTGAAAAAAATACCATATCATCAATTATATGCAACTACAAAACTTTCCAAAAGACACATGTATTATGGACCACAAGACCCTCTCTGATCGAAATTATTGAGAATTAGATCCCTCCTAAAGCAACGAGTCTTTCAATGGTTACTAATCACAGACAAATTACAAATGTTGTTCAGTTAGGAAGGAGAGGTCTCCGAATTGATATGACCTACCAAATGTGTAGATCACCTATTCATTCGCTGCCCTTCTCCTATCTCTATTTGGCAACTTGTTGCTACTTATCCTTTTAATCCCTCAAGGTCAAACCACCAAATCATATTTTTCACCTTACTCCACTCTGCATCCACGAAAGCACAACCCTGAACTCATATTTTTCCTGTTAATACTGTAAGGGAAATCTGGTGTAGTAGAAATAGAAAAACTTTCATGCAATCCACCTCTTCACCCTCTCAATGTCTCACCCATACCCTATTCATCTCCCTTCAACCTATCATACACTGTCAAATACCCAAATTCAATGCTTCCAAAAAGAACAGAGACCATATTGCTTGGAATCACCTTCATAGTTTTTCTTTAAGGCCAATTTTGATGCATCAACATATTTGGAAGCCATGAAGGCAGAAAGTGATTTCGTTTTACATAACCAATAACCAGACAGAACTACTTGCACTTAAGCTCTCCCTTTGTTTTATCAAACATTTTTACCCATCTAAATCCATTGTAATCCAAGGGGACTCTCAAATTGTAATAAAGTTGATGCAGGGGTCAAAGAACAGTCAATGGAAGCTGGAACATCTAGTCCGAACTTGCAGAAACTTGCTGAAGGCATTACTGAAAGTGCAGCTGATACATCAGCTTAAAGAAGCAAACAAGGCTGCAGACATTAAAGCAGAAAGGCACGGTTTTGGCTACTGAGGGAATCAATCGTATTTGCATGTGGTTTCATACTATTCCTGTTTTTGTGCATTATATTATCTTAGATGACTCTATCTGGGCCACACTGAACCCCATACTATCTATATCTAATGACTGTATATTTATAAACACTCTAAATGATGTATACTCTCTCCCTGGTTTAGCTTATTAATGAAAACATGCTACCTGTTTGTGGATAAATAAACAAAAAGAAAAATGGTATCAGTACTTCCTGATTTTACTTAGAGGTTTAACTTCGTGACGTGGCCGCTAGTTGGCGGTCTAAGTAAGAGAAGATCTAGGGTTTAGGGTTTAGCCATAGATAGGTAGGTAATATTTTATTAGAAAAATAAAATCTGCAAGATTTTAATTCAAGTTTTTCTCTTACCTGGCCTGCAACGTGGATGCCATGTCAGGATGTAAAGTCTTGGAAGTAAGAAGACGCACTATTATATCACCACTCTTAAAAAAAACAACTAAAGAACAACCTAAATTAAACTTAAAGACAAAATACTGACCATTTATTGAAGGGCTGTGAAAGATAAACCCCTGGCCCACTCAATTGGGCCTTAGTTGAGTCCGAGTGTATCAATTTAAATATTAAAATTTGAAATATGGTATATTAAAATGATAAAATGTGTTATTATCTAAAATTAACACATTTATATATATATATAGAAGTAACATTTATTGATCAATAAGTCATTTTAAAAAATGAAAATCATGTGAACTATCCAACATTTTAGTTTTTAAACCTGACTCTAATTTGGCCCCTGCGTCCGTGTCCACTTCTAGTGCCAAATTCAAATTGAACCTGGTAGCCGAACTAAATTTGACCTAGTAACCCTGAAACTGATCCATTTATTGGACCCAACATCTCCCAAATTATAATTGTTCTGGAACAGGTTTATTCACTTAATCCGATTGATGAATGTGTTCTATACACATTTAACACTAAAAAAATGTTTATGTGTACGACACTGGAGCTAGGCGCTGCATAGCGTGACATGGAGCACGGGACCCATCATGCCTAATGCCAATCAGTCTTCCACCAGTCAATGTATTGCATCCATGTTACACCGTACGCAGCCCCGTGCTCGAGCCTCGCACGCATAGCAATACTCTTAACACTAGGAGCAATACTCTTAACACTAGGAGCTGGTAAGTTTTTGAATTGTTATTAGAAAAAAGTAAAAAGTAGATAATAATAATTATCTCTAATACATATATGTTATATTCCATAATTTATTTTCTTATTATTTTAAAACAACTTATTTAATATTAGAATTAGGTTATATATAAAATTTTCGATTATAAGATGTAGGTTATTTTAACATATATTTTTATATTTTAAATATTTAAATTAGTTAACCTTAAGCCGACTTGAAGTCGAAACCTTTTTGAGGTGGCTAGGAGCCAAAGAGTCTCTGTTTTACAGCCCTTAAATAAATAAGTAATACTAGGCGCACGGCTCCTGTGCAAGTTTTAGTGCACGGAATCTATGTGGATAGCTGAGTTGGCCATCCACATCAGCCGTCTTGTCAGGAGCTAAACCGGGTTAGACCCTCTCTCCTTCCTCCTTTGTTCGACCGACCCACTTTCTCTTTAATCACTGTTCGACCCTCTCTCTCTTTTCTCTCTCTTGGAACTTTTCTCCAACCTCCAGTGCCCTAGCTTCTCGTCTCTGTGCTCCTCCCGTCTTCTGGCTCCTCTCATCTCGGCCTCTCCCACGACTGTCCTGCTGAATCGTGGCCTCCCGTCCCCCGACCAAATCGCAGCCGAATCACCCTCCTCCTCCTGTCTCGGCTCCTCCCGTCTCGGCTCCTCCAGTCTCGGCTCCTCCCGTCTCAGCTCCTCCCGTCTCGGCTCCTCCCGTCTCGGCTCCTCCTGTCTCGGCTCCTCCCGTCTCGGCTCCTCCCGTCTCGGCTCCTCCCGTCTCGGCTCCTCCTGCCTGGCTTCCTCCGGCGGCGTCTCGTCTCGTTTCCTCCGGCGGCCTCCCATTTTTTCAACTTTGAAGGTAAGTGTTTTTTATTTTTTTTAATGCATTCAAAATGGCAATCCTTCGAATTGTTTCAGTTGGGTTCGTCTAATCATATGCCGCAGAGAGAGTCCGAAGATGTTTTTTGATTTGGGTTCGTTTGACCCGCCTAACTGCTGCTTCATCTTGCTGCACTACCTAGCTTAGAGTGACTTGGATGCAATATTGCAGTTTTTTGTATACTTTCACTTATCCTCTCTTATTTCTGGAATGTGGCTCCCTTAATCTGTCTGGTTTGGAATGTTAATCTATCATTCATGTTCATTGACCCTGCTGTACCTAATGCAGCCGTCGCCTCGCATAGATTATACATTGAAAGCTGTTGGAGGGAGCTTAACTGCAATACCTGGACTTTCAGATATGATAGATGTATGTTTTCTATGATATTCAACTTGGGCAATGTGAACTCGTTGGTTGATTAGGACAATGTGGATACAATCATCAATGATATGCTTCAATGGCCCCTCCTAATTGTTGTCCCAATTGGTGGTATACCTGTTGATACGAGGTAATAAACTTTTGGAAAGATTTTATTCCCAAGATGACTTCTGAAATTTACAAGTTGTTTGCTTATTCCTGGTTGCAGGCCTCACCCATTATCAACATTCCAAAATTCAAATTTGAGGTCTAATTATTTCTGGATCCAGATTTTGTATGATTAATTACTTTTAATGGATCTTTAATCTCAAAATGGTAAGAGCACTCAAAAGTCTTTTTTGAGAGGATGGTGGTTCGAATCCACCAAAATCCAACTTCCAGAGATCAATAGTTTTTCTGATGAATTATTTTAAACTAGTGTTAGGATGAGGAATTTGGAGCAACATCAATTAAATCTTTTCTGTAACAAGCATTGGGATGAAGAGTTTGGAGCAACATCGATTAAACCTTTCTTTTTCAATGGTTTGTTTTGAGTTTCTTTTTTATTGTTTTTTGGTTGTGGGAGAGTTAAGCCGTAGTGAACATGATTTGAAGAACGAGTTAAATGCTCAAATTTAGATTGCTTCTTGAAGCCATAACACATACCCAATTGTTGGTACATAAATTAAACTTCAAAATCAAATTGTAACTTTTATTCAAACATTTTTAAAAATAGACAGAAATAAAAGGGAATCCATAACAAGATTAATCCAACCCAATTAACTTGGGTATCCTATATGGTGTGGAATTTCAAGTTGTTTCATCTTCTTGCACTGAACTTCTATAAGTTGAACATCAACACACTGGTGCACCGTCCATTCCGAATAGGGTAAGAACAACGAATTATTATTGAAAGTTTGTCTTACAGAAAAAACACACCGATGATCATGCCAACAGACTTTCAATATTTTCATGATGAGATGACCTTGTTCACATACCTGAGAGATCAATGAAATTTGTTTCAGCAATCGAATCAGTAGTCACTTGTGTCCTTGTAGGAGTGTCATGTTTTTCTACATAATATTATGGTAGTTAATACATATGGGGTTTACAAATAATAACAACCAACCGAGCACAAAAAAAGAAAGGAAAAAACGGCGTTCATCTCCAAAGGAGTTCAAACACACTACTCAAAGGACTTACCATGCCTTGTGTTTCATCACCACCAAACAGCGTTGCCAAACCAAAGTCTCAAATTTCTTCCTTCGTGTCTTTATCCAACAGTATTTTGCTTTGAATCCTAACAAATAGAGCCGTCTAGCAATTCCAACAATGCTTCTGCAGTAAGGAACGAAAGACTCAAAACTCGATCGAAAATAACAATCTGAGTTCAAAATGAAATCGATTAACATATAAATTGGATAATGACTAGTGGAGAAAAAATAGCAAACAATGGTAGTAGCAAAAACATGCATCTTCATAGGCAAAAAAGTGATGAAAAACTACAAAGAAAACAGCTTGAGCAACCATTTGCTAATTTCTAGAAATAGCAAATTAAGTCAACAACAAGATGAAGTAGCAGTTAGACGGTTCAAGCGAAACCAAATCAAAAAGCATCTTCTGACTCTCTCTGCGGCATATGATCAGACGAACACAACTGAAACAATTTGAAGGATTGCCATTTCACATGTATTAAAAAAAATAAAAAACACTTACCTTGAAACTTGAAAAAATGGGAGGCCGGCGGAGGAAGCGAGACGGGACACCGCCAGAGGAAGCCAGACGGCATGACCCGAGACAGGAGGAGCCGAGACAGGAGGAGCAAAGATGGGAGGAGCGGAGACGGGAGGAGCGGAGACAGGAGGAGCCCAGACAGGAGGAGCTCAGACAGGAGGAGCCCAGACAGGAGGAGGGGGGCGATTCGGCCGTGATTCGGTCGCGGAACGGGAGGCTGCGATTCGGCGGGACGGTCATGGGAGAGGCCGAGACGAGAGGAGCCAGAAGACAGGAGGAGCACGGAGACAGGAAGCTAGGGCACGAGAGGTTGGAGAAAGAGTTCGAAGAGAGAGTAAAGAGAGAGAGGGTCGAACAGTGAGTAAAGAGAAAGAGGGTCAGTCGAACAAAGGAGGAAGGAGAGAGGGTCTAACCCGGTTTAGCTCCCGACAAGACGGCTGACGTGGATGGCCAACTCAGCCATCCACGTAGATTCCGTGCACTAAAACTTGCACGGGAGCCGTGCGCCTAGCATTACTCTAAATAAATAGGTCAGTATGTTCGGTTGGTCCTTAAATGATATCAATACTTCATGGTTTTACTTCAAGGTTTTACATCCTGACGTGACTGCATAGTTGGCGGTCTAGCTAGGTGAAAATCTAGGGTTTACGGTTTACCCGTAGAATAGATTGATAATATTTTATTAAAAAACTAAAATCTCATAGAATTTATCTCCAAATGTATCTCTTACTAAGTTGCAACGTGGACACCACATCAGGATGTAAAGTCCTAGAAGTGAAAGCCTGCAGTACTTATATCACCTCTCGGTTTTTTGTCCGGGGAATTTTTTAGTTCCGGAGCTCAAAAGAGACAAAGGCATTTTAGGTATAGTGTCTAAAGATGGGCAAAACTGTAATTTCAGTGGAAAGATGGAAAGGTTAACATCAATGAGTGGATGGACGAGCGTTCTCCCAAAGACTCGAAGGTCTTGATGTCTCTGATTGAGTTTATTATCAAAATCAAGTTTTGTTTAGTTATTTCAACAGATTTTTATATTTTAAATCTTAAGAAAACTTAGCCTTTATTAGACATATATAGTGATTTGTAGGACTTATGATTTATAAAATTTTGTGATGTATGTATTTATAAAACTAGAGTACTCTTTAAAATTCTAAAATAGAATATGCATAAGAGTGACGTTGCAATATTTTTTTGAATACATGAATGTCTAAACTTCAAAGAATAGATTAAACAAGCCGTAACTCTAGTATAAACTACATATAATCATAGCAAAGAAAAGTTTTATGAAAAAAAATGTTGGTGAGTTAATAAGGAATAACAAAACCCGTAACTCTATGCGCTGGGGAATTTAATGGGTAGCGAGAAAACAATACCTAAGTCTATGATGTTTCTTCAGATATTAATTCATTTATGTTTAAAGTGAGGATGAGATAAAATAAGCGTCAAAAGTCAAAACATAAATCTGGAGTCCAAAAGAAAAATCATATGTACCAGCTAATGGGAAATACGCGCTCATGTTATTTGTTTTCCAATCTAGAGGATTGTAGAGTACTCCATTAGGAATCACGTATCAACTGTTTCTCCCTAGTGGTGGGCGAGGGTTCGGGTTACTTGAGTAAACCATCCTGATGCGGCCCGAACTGAAAAACCCAATTTTCGGATCCCATTTCCACCCTATAGGTCAGGTCTAGGGTGCGGAATAAAAACCCCAGGCCAGGTCGGTTTAGGTTTGGATCCTATGTGCAAGTTATTTAGAGTAATGCTAGGTGCACCTTGACATGGTACCCTATGGTGTACTTCTTGACTTGGATGCAACAATTGACATCCTCGTCAGAATCCTAAACATCTTTCTAAAACAGTTATTTTGTTCTAAAATCCAGAAAAAAATTTCAGAACTGTATAATCTTAAATCATCAAACCCAATAATCAGCACCTAACTTGGATGTCAGTTGCAGCATCTAAAGAAATGCATTAATTAAAATGAAATCAATCAAAAGCTCGTAATGAATATCAGTTAAACACAAAGTAGAATGTATCACAAGCTTATTAAATAAATAAGCTCACCATAATTTTTTCTAAGATTGAATTATCATTTAAGTTGTTCAAATTTGAAAATTAAGAAGACCAAGCTAAAAAAAGCATCCAATTGTCTTTGTAAATTGAAACAAAATTTCGTCATTTAACATAGTCTTCAGGCTAATGTTTGGAAAACAGTAATTTTTTAAACTATTAAATATGGCATATTACATATCAAATTGAATATATATATATTTTTTAAAAAACTGGTTATTTTTCAGAATTTGTCAAAACTGTTTTACAGCTGAATCGCACTTTTTCCCAGACCATGTTCGTTTCAAGGTCATGTGGGCAAAGTTGCAAACCACTCGAACCGCCCGATTGTTAATTTGTAGGGAGGTACGATGGATGACCTGCAAGGAGTTGACCGTTTCAACTCGGCCTAGTTGTTTGCAACTCGACCCAGTTATACAACCGTGGACGCGACTCTTAGTCTTCTTCCCTCTCAGAATTAAGTTGGAATCCAGTAACCTACACTGCTACACCCCGCCTCATTTTCCCATAAAACTCCCCTTTCAAATGGGAAGCCGCCAATTCGGAGGAGGCTTTTGCTTGTTCCAACGAAAGACAATTCGGCAATTCCTAGTTTCCGTTATATTTTTACGATATAAACACGACCTGTTGGCTCTCTTTCGATTTGTGTTCTATTCTAATCTTTTCGATAATGTCTTCTCCTCCCAGCTCTTCCGATTCCCCCGATTCCTCCGATTCTTCTAACTCTCAGCAATGCTCTCCCGCCGATACCGATCTGCCGTCTCCTTTGCAGCAGTACTCTGTGATTCAGCCGGTGATACAGCCTCCTAGGAAGCAGCCGGTGATACAGCCTCCTAGGAAGCAGCCGGTGATTTTGCCCAGTCAGAATAGGCTCGCTCGTGGAAAGTGGATTCTTCTTCGTCGCTCAGATAGACAACTATCTGAGAAGGTAGTGAATAATGGAAAGCCTATCTTATAAATAAATCAGTGTTGCAGAGTTCAGACTTGATTTGATCCATGGACGCGTTCTGCTTCTAGAAGACCAGACTTTTTGGATTACTTGGTTTTTCACTCAGCTTTACGTCCATTTCTTTCTCTTTTTGAGAATATGTGTAGCTTTCCTCGAAGGTCCAATGTCATTGATCTCCAGATACATCTTATATCTTGGAACAAAATAGATTCTCCATTTCTTTCTAGCTAGCTGTTTTGTGCTTACGACCTATTTTGCTTTCATTTGCTCTTCAGCGATTGAAGATGGGCACATATTTTCATGAAATTAATAATTAATAATATTTTTATTTATATACTCTGGTGAGTAAGAGAATCGGTCTGCTCTACTTCTTTATGGTACGTAAAGGATTGTGGAATGAGTAATTCACCCAAATACATAGATGGTTAAGCTTTCTTATCTCATACACATTCTGTTTTATAAAATGGCAAGTGAAAGGATAAAATTCTTATTGGTCCTATTTGAAAAACTTTGAATTGAACAATTCAATTATCTTCAGACATTTTCAGTACAAGGTGGAGGTCTTATGGCTGTTGAACTGACATTCAATGCATATTTAGTAGCATAAATCCATTGAAGAAATCGCTGGCCGCTGCATGAGAGAGTAATAAGGAAGAAAACGAGAGTGGAGGTTTTGGGTTCTCAATTGAGGCCTCTTTCTAATTTGCTTTGCAAGTTGTTCATCCACAATCACCTATATTATATATATTGATCTCATCGTCCCACTGTCGCATGTGGATCTCGAGTACACAGCCATGACATGACAAATTAGAAGCAGATAGATTAGTTCAAGAATATGTCGTCGACTGTCCAACATAGTAATCGACATCCCCTTTATTCTTTCTGCTTTAAAGCCTCCATTCCTTCAAACACAGAATGGGTGCCGTCGACCCTCCAGCACTTATTGACTTCACAATCTTATTGATACTACCTCGTACATTCAAGAGAAATATCTGTTAGAACTTTAACCAAAATAACCAAGATCTAAAGCATGTCAAGAACTCATTGAGAAACATTATAGCGGAAGTGTACCTGAATCCATCTTTGTCTTAAACTCTATGAGTTGTGCGGAACCTTATGAGCTATAGTCTTCCAGATCAAGTCGTAGTTTTTCAGTTACTCTTTCTCAAGATGGGATGTCAGAAAAATGAAAACTGATTGACTGATCTGGGGACCATGACTCATTTATATAGAGATGAAAAGTCATATCCTTTTAGATGAAGAGTCATATCCTTTCAGATGAAGAGTTATGTCCTTTATGAAGGGTTATATCTCTTGAGATGAAAGGTTGTATCCTTTCAAATGAAAGGTCACCTTATTTTTTATGAAAAGTCATCTCCTTTGGGAATTCCATTTTTTCCCATCATAAGAATGAAAATTACCCTTAAGTCTCTACACATTGAAGAGTCACATCATTTAAGCTACATTACAGCTCAACTACCGAAAACTTAATTAGATCACTTAAAATGAGCTGAATATGACTGTCTTCAATGTATGATTATTAAACATATAAACCCAATGTTGGATTAAGGATCCAACAATCTCCCACTTGGGTTATATATTGAACCTTATAATCATGTATTGTATAAAACCGTATGAGCTCAACTGTGCTGTCATCACTGATTGTATCTTGAACCAATCCAGTTCATCAATGTATCAACATTGGATCAAAACGGCCTTTGTTACTACTCTCGTAACTTGACCCATCGATGGTCACAAATGTCGATATAACTGAATGACATGGATCATGATGTGACTGTGTAGCATGAAAATTTGATGCAATGTGATCTAAACATGCCTATTTCCAACTGGTCCACCTGAAACCTTATTGAGATCAATACCAAAATTCAGAATGTGAATAAACCGGAATAAATCTTTATTTCAGCAGAAAACAACTTTAAAATACCATAAACCTTAAACTGAAAATGTATGTGTCACATACAAGCATATAAACTTACAAACTCCCACTAGAACTGATTATCCTCTAATGATATGACACCCATACAAGCAGTATGCTCATGAAACAGTTTGGGTGGCAATCCTTTAGTGAGGGGATCCGCAATCATGGAGTTTGTACCAATGTGCTCAATAGACACCTGTCCATTATGAACTCTCTCTTTTACAATCAGGAACTTGATGTCAATATGTTTCGACTTCGCAGAGCTCCTGTTGTTGTTAGAATATAACACGGCAGATTTATTGTCACAATATAACTTGAGTGGTCTATCAATACCATCTACTATGTGCAGCCATGCGACAAAATTCCGTAGCCATATTCCATGATTTGATGCCTCATAACATGCTATGAACTTGGCCGCCATCGTAGAAGAGGCTAAAAGAGTTTATTTAACTCTCTACCAAGAGACAGCACCTCCTGCTAGCATATAAATGTAGCCTGATGCAGACTTTTTACTATCTTGGCATCCAGCAAAATCAGAGTCAGTATACCCAACGATCTCAAGCTTATCTGAGCTCTCATACGTGAGCATGTGATCCTTCGTCCTCTGTAAATACCGCATGACCCATTTGGCTGGTTTCCAATGGTCTACTCCTGGTTTGCTCAAATATCTGCCTAACATCCCAACAATGTACGCAATATCTGGACATGTACAAACCTGAGCATACATTAGACTCCCTACTATTGACGCATAAGGAATCATCTCCATTTCCTTTTCTTCAAATGCATTCTTAGGACACTACTGGAGATTGAACTTGTCTCCTTTAGCCACAGGGGTATCGCCTAGTTTACTGTTCTGCATGCCAAATCTCTTAAGAACTTTTTCAATATAGCTCTTTTGTGATAATCCAAGAATACCTCGAGAGCGATCTCGATGTATTTGAATCCCTAATACAAAAGAGGCATCACCAAGATCTTTCATCTCAAAATTTTTAACTAGAAATCTCTTGGTTTCGTGTAATAAGCCTATATTATTGCTAGCAAGCAGTATATCATCAAATATTAAACCAGAAATATAAACTTGCTCCCACAAAACTTATGGTATATACATTCATCAACCAAATTCGCCTCAAAATCGAAAGAGATGATTACCTTGTGAAATTTAAAATACCATTGTCGTGACGCCTGATTTAGTCCATAAATAGATTTCTTGAGTTTGCAAACCAATTTCTTTGAGTCTCCCTGCACAAAATTTTCTGGTTGCACCATATAAATTGTCTCATCAATGTTTCCATTGAGAAACGCAGTCTTTACATCCATTTGATGTAACTCAAGATCAAAATACGCCACTAGTGCCATTATAATCCTAAAAGAGTCTTTCGAGGAAACTGGAGAAAAAGTCTCTTTATAGTCGATGCCTTCTTTCTGTGTAAAGCCCTTAGCAACATGACGCTCTTTGTACCTCTCCACAATGCCTTTCGAATCCCTTTTGGTTTTAAATATCCATTTGCAACCAATAGCTTTGACACCTTCAGGCAAAGGGACAAGATCTCATACGTCATTGTCTGTCATGGACTTAATCTCTTCATTCATGGCATCAATTCACTTTTGACAATTAGAACTTTCCATGGCTTGACGGAAGCTGATTGGATCATCTTCCATCACTCCAATGTCAACCTCATGTTCTTGAAGAAATACAACATAATCATCTGAAATTGCACTTCTCCTTTGTCTAGTGGATATCCTTAATGGCATAAGTTCTTGAGGTGGTTGAGTTTGTTTTTCAGGAATAATTTCTTGAATAGGGGGTTCTCCAGTATGTCCTTGATTCACTGTGTCATCAACATGAGTAGGTATTATCACCTGATCAATGTTAAAGACAACCGAGGGAATATTAACATATTCCTCTTCAAAGATAAAGTCCCTAACTTTATCTCCCCAACAAACTCAACATCTTCAAAGAACTGGGCATTTCCTGATTCAAAAATGGACTTAGTTGTGGGATCATAATACTTATACCCCCTGGATTTTTCAAAGTAGCCAACAAAATAACAACTTACCCTCCTAGAGTCTAGTTTCTTCTCATGAGGCTTATATTGGCGGGCCTTTGCTGGACATCCCCAAATATGGAGGTGCTTTAAGTTAGGCTTTTTTCCTATCCAAAGTTCATAAGGGGTTTTGGTAGTTGCTTTAGTTGGCGCCCTGTTAAAGATATAAGCTGCATTCTTAAGTGCCTCTCCCCGGAGTGATTCACGTAAGGGAGAATGAGAAATCATACTCCTCACCATGTCTTTAAGCGTCCTATTTCGTCTTTCAGCAACACCATTCATAGTAGGTGAACCCAGCATAGTGTTCTTTCGGACGATACCGCTTTCCTCCAGGAATTTAGCAAAAGGTCCTAGACGTTGTTCACCAGAGCCATCATATCTACCATAGTATTCACTACCACGGTCAGATCTGATGCTTTTAATTCTTTTACTGAGTTGGTTTTCAACTTCAGCCTTATAACTTTTGAACACATCCAGTACCTATGAAATTTCATGAATGAGATATATGTAGCCATATCTGGAAAAATCATCAATGAACGTTAAAAAGTATTGTTGACCATTCCAAGCAACCGTAGAAAATGGCCCACAAATATATGTGTATAAGTTGTAAGACATCACCAGTCTTGTTGGCATCAAATCTCCTTTTATTGGTTTGTTTCCCCTTTATACAATTAACACATACATCAAAATCGGTAAAGTCTAAGGGGTTGAGAATATCACTTAAAATTCCTGGATATGACAGTAATTAGATCCAGGAATTAGATCACTTAAAATGAGCTGAATATGACAGTCTTCAATATATGATTATTAAACAAATCAACCCAATGTTGGATTAAGGATCCAACAATATCCAGCCAAGGATGGTTGCGCACTTGAAATTTACACCAACCTTTCTCTTCTTTAAAACATTTTTACGACCAAGCTCTATTAATATATTTACAATTTTGCGTCAAAGCTATTGTAATTTAAATATAAAAATTACAAAATAGAAGAGATATATTTCATCTTATAAGTGTACTGTGGTGTCATATTGACATCAATACGATTCAATCGGGGCCTAATATTGAAAAAATGGCAATTGTCCAGTCTGGGCCGGGTCAGAACTGGACCATCCGGACCAGAATGTTTGAGAGTACTGTGTGAGAAATGATTGGCCTAATATTGAAACACGAAAGTCGTTTTGCGTTTTTCTTCTCTGCAACATCGCGTCTACCCTGTGCTCTGAATCGTTTGTCATGACCTCTCTTCCTCATCTTCTACTTTGTTTTTTCCCTCTTACTGCCCGTCATTCTTCCCCGCAAGATATCCTATGGCTGGGAGACTGCTCTGCATCTCAAAAAGTTCTCTCGTTCAGAGCTTTGAACACCTCCAACCCTCTCAGTGACGAGTGCACGTCCTTCTGAGAGTGTTGCATGACCTTGGGAGGTGTAAGGCAGAAGACTTTGCACCGTGGTCGTCGATTACGTCTTTAAAGCAGTAGATTATTCCATGCCACAATTTCAAATCGATGACATTTTGTTTTTAATTTAATTTTATTAGATTGTTTTATGTTTCTTTGTTTATGCATTGATTAATTCTTAGTTGTTTTGAATCAGAGTTGTTCTTGATTCTAAAGTTGAGGTTTCTCGCTTTATGTTTATTGATTTATTTAATTTAAGTTTAGAAATATTTATTGAGCATGCTACTGTAATCTTTATTACATCTTTATTTAGACTAAACTTTATATCTCTTCTTTAACTGAAATTGCCATAACTTATTGGTGGCAATTATCTTGCCGTAATTTATTTTTTGTTGCAGTTCTATTTGTATTAGTAAAGCTACTGTTCTTAACTATTTGAAATAAAATATCTTATTTTAGTTTTTATTTGGACAAATACTTATTGTGCAACACCAATTCTAAAGCGTTAACAGGTCAGTTTTACTGTTATGTTTACATTAGAACATATTTGCTTTCGATCTGCAATTAATCTAAATCTTGAATGAACTAAGGACTGTTGTTAGTATTTGAATTAGGTTTCTTAGTTACTGATTAATTTTAATATTATAGTGGTGCACAATATGGAAATTTTAATTGTTACAAAATTTCTATAGATATTCGAACTTGTTTAATATCTTTGGTTTATTTGGGAATTTGATTGTCATTTATATTCAGGTACTTTCTTACCCACTAGGTCGAACAGTTTAAAGGTGTATTTACATAATTCACCTAATGGGAAAGAAGGTATTAGTAGACCTATTTAGATTAGAACCATTGGACAGGACAAATTACAAAAGGTTGTCCCCAAGCCTTCTGATAATATTTGAACAACTTGAGGTAGACTATGTGTTGTTCTCGTATCCTCCCTCTGAGAGACACATGGTTGAACCCCTTGGTACGCCTCTAGTTACACCTCCTTCAGTTCGGATGAAAACTTCAGAATTGAAGGCAAAGGCTAAATTTGAAAAGAACAATAAAATTGTTAGGGTGGCATTTAGTCGATCACATGACAAACAATCTTTTTTACCCGTTTGTAAACCATAAATCAGCCAAGGAAATTTGAGAAATTTTGGAGAAGAAATATGGAGGATATGATGCCGGAAAGAAAAAGTATGTGGTTGGGGTAGACTATGTGTTGTTCTCTCATCCTCCCTCTGAGACACAAATGGTTGAACCCCTTGGTATGCCTCTAGTTACACCCCCTTCGGACGAAAACTTCAAAATTAAAGGCAAAGCCTAAATTTGAAAAGAACAATAAAATTGTTAGGGTGGCATTTAATCAATCACATGACAAACAATATTTTTGACCAATTTGAGAAATTTTGGAGAAGAAATATGGAGGAGATGATGCCGAAAAGAAAAAGTATGTGGTTGGGAAATGGCTTCAATTTTAGATGGTTGACAATAAACCCATCATAGAACAAGCGCATGAGTACGAAAACCTAGTCACTAATGTACTCAATGAAACTATGAAAATGTGTGAGATCTTACTGGCAAATGTACCGTTGGAAAAATTCCAACCGTTTTGGAGTAATTATAGAAACCATCTAAAGCACAAAAAAAGAAATATCACACTTCAAGAACTCATTAGCCATATGAGAACTGAAAAGGCTAATCGCCTCACGGATAAATAAATCTATTATTTAGCTTATGTTCCAAAGTCTATTGTAATTGATTCTAACGACTTCTCTATCAGGAACAAGTTTCAGAAGAGTCAAAAGAAAGGACGAACATAAGGGAAACAATAAGAACTCGAAAACTCAATGCTATGTCTGTGGTAAGCCCGGCCACAAGCCATATCAATGCTATCATTATCAAGGGCAGCAGCAAAGGATGAATTACAAGGCTGGCTACAAATCAACAAAGCAAACAAACCTTGTTGAAATTGATGACATCGTTGCTGCGGTCATCGTAGAAATGAATTTGGTGGAAAAAAAACCATGTGGGTGCTAGAAACTGGAGCTCAAAAAACCGAGTGGGTGCTACACGCTGGAGGTACTAAACACTTCTGCACCAAGGAGTTTTTCCATGATTTTGAAGAAGTGCGTGATGGCGAACGTGTCTATTTGGGAAACTAGAGTGTAGCGGGTGTGTTTGGCAATGGCAAGATCCTCCTAAAGTTGACTATTGGCAAAATCTTGGCCTTGCACAATGCTCATGAAGCACCCTCCCTACGTAGACACTTAATGTCAGGTGCCTTATTGAATAAAGCTGGTCTAAAACTTGTGTTCGATGCTGACAAAGTTATAATGACTAGAAACGGAGAGTTTGTGGAGAAGGGTTATAATGCCATTGAGAACACTTAGGTGATCTTAGATTTTTGCACCTTCATCCTTCCACAATGTGTGAAATTACTCTTTCAAGTACAATCGATTTGAGATGCCCTTCGCTTGATACAACTCGTCTAGCTTCTCCCAAAGCTCCTTCGCCGTTGAAATCACATGTACGTTTGCTAGAACATTTTTAACCAAACACAAACGTATCACACTTGCGGCCCTCAAATCTGTATCCTCCCAATCTTAATCGTTCAAACTGAACATGTTAGAATTTTGGCCGGAACCTTTGGCATTTTTTGTAGGACCAGACGCTGGTTTCCTCTTCAAAGCCTTGTGTAACCTAGATTGTAACAACATATCCTTTACTTGAACTTGCCAAAAGCCAAAGTTGATCCTTTTATCAAATTTCCCCATGTCAAATATCACAGGACTTGAAACCTTTGACATCTCTGTTTCGACGCTTAGCTTGGTGAAAAACTGCACCGCAATATATGCCTCAAAATCTGCACTCTGATATCACTTGTTGGGTCCTACGGACCCATATATCCACATTGGTATTATTGTCCGCTTTTGGGCCCAAGCACTCACGGATTTGCTAATGGATTCTACCCAAAAGGCCTCATACGGAGATGTCCTCTCTTTTAATTTTGTGATCCTTGATTGTTAGGTTTGCAAAAAGTTTCACATTAGCTAAAAATGGGGAGGATCATTGGTTTAAATGAGAGGACAACATCTCCATTGGTATCATGCCTTTTGGGTAGAATCCATTAGCAAATCCGTTCGGGTTTGTGCGCGAAGCAGACAATATCATACCAATAGAGAGAATATGGTCTGTAGGACCCAACAAGCCACCGAGTCCAGGGCCCAACTCAAGTGCTCACTTATTCAAGCCCAAATCCAACTCTCCACCGAAGTCCACTGCTTGTTCAAATAGCCTAACTGTGGATCCATCTGCTTGTCAATCAGGGGCCCACGATCTTTTATTTGGCATATAAGGATTTTTTCCACGTGGCTACATCCGAGTCATGGCTCTGCTACCAATTGTTGGAAAATTAAATCTCACTTTCACCTCTAAGATCGAACAAATAACTAAGAAGTTAAAATAAATAAATATAATCAACAAAACACATGAATTTACATGGAAATTCCAAATCGGAGAAAAAATCACAGTCTTCAGGAAAGAAATCCACTATATGAAATATTGTTACAATCACAAAATTTTCTCTTCTAGTCCCCAATACTCCCACACTCTTACAAAGATTTTCCCTTTCCTCAACTCACACCCAACTCTCAGGAGAGGAAAATCTAGAGTCAAATACCCAAAGCTTAAAGTGACTCTCCCGGGGCTTATCGAAAACCAAAGCTTTGAAGTCTTTATATTGCCTAAAGACCGCAACTCCCTTTGCTTTAGAATCCATGTGGACTAATCATTTTTCTTTTATTTTGCCAAAACCTAACAACCTCCTTCATTTAATATTGTGTATGATTATCTTAAAGGGAAACAAAAATATTGGCCATGATTTAAAGATTGCGTTGGCGCACTTGATGGCACTCATATCAAAGTTATAGTACCATTAAATAAACAAGTACCTTACCGTGGAAGAAACAAAGTGTACACCCAAAATGTTTTAGCCGTAAGTGATTTCGACATGAGGTTTACTTTTGTATCATCTGGATGGGAAGGAATTGCTAATGATTCTAGAATTCTAGTGGAGACTATTGACAATCTAAATAATAAATTTCCTAAACCTCCACAAGGTAAATATTTTAAGCATTATCATTTCATTTAATAGTTTTGTTAAATTATGGCTAATTATCTAAGTTTATTTTGTAGAAAACTATTACTTAGTTGATGCTGGATATCCTAAATACCTGGTTTTCATGCTTTGTTTTGTGGTAAACGTTATCACTTACAAGACTTTAGAAATCATAGGACTACTTATGGATCAAAAGAGGAAGCATTCAATTTCTATCATTCGTCATTCAGAAATATAATCGAGAGATGCTTTGTATTGCGAAAAAAAAAAACGATTTCCAATTCTCAGGAGAATGCCTTCATATCCTTTACCTACTCAGAAAAAAAAAATATCATAGCTTCAATGGTGATTCATAACCTCATTAGGCAAGAAAATAAAGCTGATAGGTTGTGGAATGAATTTGCTGAAGAACATAAAAGTTTTTCCGGATGACCAAGGAAGCGATGCAATAGGTATTTTGGGAAATAATTAGTATGAATGAAGTTGAATGAATGAATTCCAAGCTCAAGTAGAAAATGATACAGGAACATATTTGGGACTTGTCAATTAAGACAATTTAGAATTGTTATTTATTTTAAGTAATTTGAATATTTAATTTTTGAGGATTATCTAAATTATTTTGTTTTAGTAGATTTTTCGATCTTGTATATTTTTTTTTGTTTGTATACATTGTGCATAATTTACCAGTGGGAGAAGATTATAAAACAATTTTATAATACAAGATATTTTTAAAATATTAGAACTACTATTGAATTATTAGAGTATATAAAAAAATTTCAACCAAAAACACTTGAGGTTACTTTAAGATATCTCCATCTTATTTATGAAAAACGTTTTATATTATATATAATAAAATTAATTTAGTTATTATAGTTAAGTATATTAATTAGATAAATATTGTATTAATTATTTATAATAGTTAAGTATATTATATATAATAAAATTAATAAACTTTTTAGTCCTAAACTAATAATATTTATTTTATTAAAGATAATAATTTTTTTTAATTATTTATGTATAAGAATGTTATTGTCTTTTTATATTTAGAAGCTGCTTTTTGTTTTTTTTGTTTCCAAACGTTATTGATGGCTTCTCTGTTTCTTAAAGTTCCTTCGGTGTATATGTAGCCGAAGACAATCTTCTTTTTGGAACAATTCTGTTTCAAAGTGAACTCTTTCAAAGAGTTAATTTCAAAAAGCCTTTCATCAAAGTGTTGCCAAACCATGAGTAGGAGATTTAAATAGACATTGAGAAAACAAGCACTATGTTTGTGTATCGATGAGATAAAATAAGAGTCAAAAGTCAAAACACTAATCCGAGTAAAAAAAACCCATTGTGTACAAAGCATGAGAAGATTAATAAGATCCCAATCTACTTATTTATCTCATCCTCACTAATTAACCTCATTTAAGGAGTCAGAAGCAAAAGCATATTTACCAGGCAACGTAAGATACTCTCATATAAAGTTTCCCGAAGTAGAAGATTGTAGAGTTCTCCATTAAAAGAATCACGGATCAATGTGTCTCCCCAGGGGCTGGCCCTATCTAACCAACCTGACGGACCTGGAAAACCGGGTTTGTGGTTCCATTTCTACATCGATGGTCGGGTCCAGGGTGGGGAATGAAACCCTGGGTCATGTTAGACCCAACCTAATGTTCTTATACCCCTTGAACCCCTTGATAGTATTAATGTATAATTTTAATCTTGGTAATTATTTTTTATGGAAATTTAGTTTTTTTAATATTTTTTCAATTTGTTTTGAATGATCGGGTTGGGCCGGGTTGAGCTAGGTTAGGTGTCGGCTGGGTTAACATACTGGGTGAAGGGGTGGAGCACTAGGTCTGGGACCGGATTAGGTTTTTAAATCAGACCTGTTTTTTGGGTTCGGTTTCAAGTTTCTTAAGTCGGTTCGGAGTTGGGCTTTCTGAAACCCGACCCCAACGTGACGAAAACAGGGATGTACAAGTTCAATTCGCGAATTGACTCGGCCTCCAAAAACATTCAATTCATTTAGATCTGATTGGGAACTTGGGTCAAAATGACTCTTGCACAAGAAAACGTTTTAAGAGAAATGTATTAACTTTCTTTTTTAATTTTTATTTTTACTTTTTATTTTTTTAAGGGACATTCACTGTCCGCCAAATAAAATGCATGCAAGTTTGGCTATCCCACCACGCACCGACCTTCCCCTCTTCGCATTTGCATCTCCTCTGGCCATTTTCGATGTCTTTTGTTTCTTTGTTTTTAAATTAAGTGTTTATTATTAATTGATGCTTTGTATTGATAAATAGTCTCCAATAGAATTCTAGAATAATTAGCAGTTCTTTCCCATCTAGATGATACAAAAGTAAACCTCATGTCGAAATCACATACTGCTAAAACATTTTGGGTGCATACTTTCTTTCTTCCACGGTAAGGCACTTGTTTATCTAATGGTACTATAATTTCAATATGGGTGCCATCAAGTGCACCAACACAGTCCTTAAACCATGGCCAATATCTCTTTTTTCCCTTTAAGATAATCATACACAATATTAAATGAAGGAGGAGTTTAATCTCCGATGGCCATGTGAAATTGGCCTTCAAGACAATATTAAAATGTCGGCTAATTGTTTCACTAGAGTGTTGAAACTACTCCTTCAATAGATACTCCTAGTATATCTTTGGGTAACAATTTATTCCTTAAGACATCACTAAGTTTTATAAATACCTCCTTTTTACACTCGTAACATTTCATGACTCCTCACTTAGTGACCGCCCAATACATCTTTAACACGATGAATGCCTTTGTATGACGATGTATGACAAAGTTATTTTCAGGTATGTGTGACAGAATGAATCACAGGAAGAAGCTAAACATGCTATACTTAAAATAATATTTTCTTCTTCTAGACATATATCACTTTCTATGAACTGATTTGTTTCATTTCAATAAGTACTATTCATAGACATTGATGAAAACTGAAATATATACATTATTATTAGTTTATAAAATAAATAAATCTTCCCTAATAAAGTATATATAGATAAAATAATGCAATTGTTGAGAAACATGGGTCCAAGCCCACACGAGTGGAAGCTCAGTGGATGTTCACCCGGGTTTCACCTGGCTTTATGAGTCCTAATTGGATTCTAAGAGGTGGAATTAAAGAGTCTTCTAGTGTCTTATAGGATTAGACTTAGTTCAACTTAGAGTAGAATTAGAGTTAGTTTATAATTCTGATACTTCATGTAAAGTCTATAAATATTTAGAGGACGTACGTTGTAAACAACGCAACATCAAGAATCTAATTCATATTTTCTTCCACTTTCTACCTGAGCCGCCTCCTTCTTGTTCTCTTTTGTACTCGCATTTACTTTATTTCTTTTACTTGTTTTTACCTTAATTTAATAAATTTCACATGGTATCAGAGCAGGCAAGTTTCTAAGTTTCATGTTCAGACACTAGAAAAGGGTTTTTCTCTTCTGTTTGTTGTTTCGTTCAAGTCATCGAGGAAGTTCGGTGAAGTTCGGTGATTTTACTTCGAGAAAATCAGAGCAGGTTCCTTTTCTGTTTAATCATCTCCTCAGCGTCTCTGCCTCTCAGGCTGTTCTACGCCTGATTTATTTGATCCAGAAGAATCTCCTTCCTGCCCTCGCCTCGCCGGAGTACTAGTCTCTCCTCCGTCTCTCCGACTCTCACTTCGACACCCACTTGATAGCCCACCAAATCCGAAGCCTCTCCGTTCTGTCCGTCTGTGTCCCCGACACCTCTTCCCTGCAATCTATCAGCTGGTTCAAATTTGTGTAGAAGACCAGGGACTCGTGTTGCTGTTGCTTACTGCTTTTGGTTCCTTCCTTTTTTATTCTTCTGAAAGCAATGATTGAGGTGTGCAAGGAGAGTCCTCGGTCTCAATTATTTTTAATATCTGTTGCATGCACATGCACTGATCAAGTTATTTTCCTAGTGTTCTTTTCTTAGGCCGTGTCTCCATATGCCCGGCAGTAACAATTTGAGTTTGGGTGTTCTGTTTCTAGACTATACATCCAGAAAAAAGCATGGCAAATTCTGCAGCAACTCGCGCTCTTATGTACTCGCGAACTCCACTATTTTCTCAGTTTTCCTTCCTCTGATCCACTATTTGGCGCATCCGTCCTCTCAGCTCGGAGACTTTTTTTTTGTCGTCATCATAGAGGCTCAGTGGAAGCGTGACGGGTCCCTCTTTCTCTGTAAATTTTGATTAGCTGTTCAAATCTCCGTAACACCACCGGTGAGTTGTATGCGGCCCAGTCGAACGAGATTGATTAATCAAGCTCATTCCTCTGAGGTTTCGCACTAAAGACACGGTCCCTGCGCATCCTTTCTCGCACCTGACTCGTCATCGACACTCTCCTTCTAGTCACCTCCGGCGAGCACTCCGAAGAGATGACAGTCCCTGTCGCTTCCATCACTCCGAAGGCCTCTCCAGCATCCTCTTTGACACCCTCTCCGACACTGCCGTCGGCGAACTCTCTAGTCCGTCTTGCTGCCCTCTCGGCGCCTCGGTTGTTCTTCCACTTCCACCTCAGCTGTCGCTGCTGAAGACATGCTGCTTCCGCCGCTTTTGTTCTTCGGGAAGAAATAAAACCCTAATTATTACATCCCTAAGTTAACCCAACCCAGGCTGGACCGACCATAATAAACGAATTAGACCGAACCGGACTGGATTGAACCAAACTGACCCGAGCTGACTGACCTGGGCCGACCCTGATCGACCTGATGCGGACCGACTCGACTCGGAACAAACCAGATCGACCCGACCCGATCCAGTTCATTATATATTAGATAGGAATCTTAAAACAAAGAGAGAGATGGTTGACATTGAAGAAACAAGGGTGAATCAACCAGAAAGATCTCTCAAAGAAAAATTCAACGGCATAAATTATTGTGCTCAAGCTGCTGACTGACTGACCCTAAACCCTAAACCCTAAACGTTACCTGCCGATTATCTCGGGTATGTTTCATAGTTCTTCAAGTTTATTTGTAAAGATAAATTAGATATTTCTAGTTTAATTTTCCAAGTTGGATTGCGTCAATCTACTTGCCCGCGATAGGGTGATTTCTAACCGATCATGGAAGTCTTTTTAGTTTGGAGAAGTTTAATCGTTGAGGTCTTAAATTCTTGTTTAATTTCCCAAGTTTCAAAGTATCAATTTACTACGTTGCAAAAGAACAAGACTGGTTCGGACAGAAGGCAAGGGTGCCGTTAAAAGTCCCAAACCCTCCTGTGTGAGTAACAAAGTTTATTGATATCAGAAATAGAAGGAAATACGAACAAGAAGGAGAGAACTTGAGGTTAAGCGAATCCTAACTCAAGAGAATTTCCCAAAGGATTATAAATCTCACAAGTCAATTATGGGTATAGGTAGTGCGAGGTTTAACGGTTGGAAAATTTTACAAGGAAATGTCTAGTGGATCTGCACAAATTTTACAAGATTTACAGGAACATACTCGTATAATAGCAGCAAGACAAACTAAGCTCGAACAACATATTGATTTCTTATTCCAAGAGTTATTGAGTATTAGTAGTATCATAAAGTCTGTTAAAAGACTTTGTGAGCAGCAACAAACGTTCTCAGAAATCGGACCTTCTCCGAGAACGGAATTATCAAAAGTCCACACAGAAATTGCGGAATTGAGAAAGCTCATCCTTGAGCTTAAAACTATTCTTGTATGAGCTGGAGAATAACTTCAGAAAAATCTGCTTACTCAGACGCAGTTAATCGTACCGAATCTATCGAACCACCGGCTGCTGGTTTCGTTAAGCCTTCAGAAGTAAAAGCCTCAGTTCCTACTACTTTAGTGACGACTATTAAGCAAAATAACACGATTATTGAGCTTTTAGTCACGATACAAGAGGAATTAGAAGATCTCAGATCTGAAGTCAGACAGTTGAGAAAAGAAAAGGGGACAAATGAAAACTTCACAGAAACCCTTGATCAATTACAAGAGCATCTGCAGAAGTTATCTATTGGTGTACCTACACCAAAAATAAAGAAAAAGAATTCTCCGTTTTACGTGTTCAAAGACCCACAGAAAATCTTTGAAGAAGTCAAGAAGGAAAATAGAAAATGAGGCCCCAAATCACATTATCCGATGAAGAGCAAGCTTCTACAAGCCTACCTTCCGTGTATGAGGATAATATCAGGCAGTATAGATGGATGCACAGACTCCATCATCAACTCCAAAGAAGATCCGGTTTATATTCACAAAGTATGGAGCGAAGCCTAAACCCGGATGAGTAAATTGAAATAACTCAGTCCAGTAGGGCTGACTTATTACTAGGAGAAGTTTTATATGGTAGAGGCGATAAAACAGCCAAAAACAAAGTTTACCAGCATTATTCGGAGCGAAAGAGTATTAATAGTCGATGAAAATGATCAAATCGACTTCCCTACATTCGACCTGAAAGCTACGAAGCACTCAAAAGAAAAGGAATGGAACACATCCATCCTGGCCTTCTCCTTATCAGAGTACTACCGTTACATCGAATGAATACGGGAACATCCGCCTCGTAATTCTACGAGATACCAGATGGTCAGACGACCGATCTATCATTGGCGCCATGGAGGTAGACTTATCAAAAGGCTCTCAACTAATCTACCTTGTGCCAGAAATCCTTCTCAGCATCCATGATTTTGCAAAGCACTTTATCTTAACAGTGCAAACACATGGTTACTGAAGGATGGAATCAAGCGGAAAGCAACCTACTAATTACCACTGGATTAGTAGGCCATCTCACAAATTCCAGCAATACCGCATTCCGGTACAATGTTACACACGCTGTTGAATACTTAAGCAGCAAAGGAATTCAAGCAATTCCTGGCAAATCATATGAAATGACAGAACAGCAAGGTCGTCCCTGGACAATCAAAGCCCCGAAGATGCAACGAAAAATAGAAGTCCCAGCACAAATCGCATCCAGATTCTCCACCGATGGAACGCTTTCTCTCCGCTTTGGAGAATACGCAAGAAGAACGGTAGAAGAGGAAGATGACAATAATTTCCTCGGCCTCCTCACTGACACAAATACTACTATCATCAGGCAAGAAAATTTGCCTAGTTCTGAGGACTATGATGCAGACGAATACTTTGCCTATATCCAAGATTTATCAAGGCGCGTTAACAACAACCCGGTTCCTGAATTCATACCGGAACCTCCAAAGCCTAAGGCAAAGAAGATAGAACGGCCGCTCAAAGAACTTGTTCGCGAAAAATGGAGGCCATACTTGGAAGCTCGAGGTGTCTGGCATATAGACACTTATGATACGGACTCGGATGATGAAATCAAACCGATGTCCCCCAAATCCTTGGCATCTTTCCGCCAAGCCTTCTTCTTTGGTGACCCTGATTATCCTACAGATGAATCTGATGATGCCCAACAAAGAAGAGCTGAGTCCATTAAGCAAGAGGCCCAATGGACCTATGAACTGGACCTCAAAGATCTACAAGCTGAAACGATCGAATGGAACCCATTCGCCGCAGAAGCTGGTGGGGAGCCCGCAACACAAAAATCAGAGTTAATTGCGGTAAATTATGAAGAATTGGGGTACCCAACCCCAATAATCAAGAAGTTCATGGATCAAGCCTAGACTGCTAATTCTCAGTCAGAGGTAACATCGTATAACCCTCCTCCGGAACCTATGATGGGCCCAGTCAAGTACCCACCTGCGGTAGGTACAAGCTCCGGGATTAATGTCCCATTCATCAAAGGAAAAGTGGGCAACTATAAAGGGCAAGGTAACAATGGAAATTGGAACCTTCCGTCAGCCCAGAGTACACAAGGAGCCATGCTAGTGCTCCCGGAAGATATCTCAATGTATGGAGATGTAATCTCTAGATGGGAATCAATCACACTAAATCTCATCAATGAGAAGGCGTGGGATGATAACCAATCTAAGGTCAGATACATTGAAAATCTACTTGGAGAAGTAGAGAAGAAAATATGGATCCAATGGAGAATGGCTTTTCCTACGGAGTATGACCAACTGGTAAATATTGCAGACGACACGCAAAATGTCCTTTCTCAAATCAGAAGAATTATACTCATGGAGGATCCATACCAAGGAAGTACGCAAGAGCAGGATCAAGCGTACAGGAAATCGAGCATTTATCGTGTCTTCACATGAAGGAAGTATTTTCCTTCATGAATGACTATAAGAACTTGGCAGCCAAGTCAGGAAGGTTATTCGTATCCTCTGAGCTATCAGAAAAATTCTTCAAGAAGCTACCTCCCACTGATAGGAACGGAAATTGAAAAAGCTTTTGGAGAAAAATATCCTGGCAACACTATCGGAGTTATGCCAAGAATATATTTTACATACCAATACCTGAAGGAGGTATGTAGACAAGCGACCATTCAAAAGGAAGCAAGGGACTTATCTTTCTGCAGTAAGATCCCCATCCCAGGATACTACCAAGACGGAAAGAGAAAATACGGTCTCAGAAAGGCCAAGTCTTATAAAGGAAAACCTCATGACTCACATGTGAGGATATTGAAAAAGAAACATCAAGACCGTGCAAGAAAATGCAAATGCTTCATTTGTGGCGATGAAGGCCACTTTGCAAGAGACTGTAAGAAGCGAAATGGAAATATCCAAAGGGCTCAAGTCCTGGAAAACTTGGATCTCCCCAAGATTGGGACGTAGTCTCAGTAGACTTAAATGAGCCAGACTCTGATGCTATTTGCAGTATCTCAGAAGGAGAAGGAGGTCAGCATGCAAATACCTTAGCAACAGAGTTACCATATATGGAAAGTATTTTCATGTTAGGAGAGGAGGATTGCAGTTGGCGTAAAAAGGTAAAACTACCAGAAAATCAAATGGTATGCCTTCACAATTGGCTGGATAATAGTGAAATCACTGGTCCAACCAACTGCTCTCTCTACGGACAAGCTACAAATATAAGAATGAGGGCTCACTGCTTAACATGTGGAGTAGTAACATGTCCACTATGCTCAAGCTTTTATTACAAAAGGACAATCAGGAAGGAGCCTCTAGTCGCATCAAAATTTTTGGGAAAAGATAAACTCATCAAAGAATTGCTGAGGTACATTGATTATCTCCTTAAAGAGAATGAGAGGTTAACATCATTATTGGAAATTAACCTCCGAGAAGAAGCAGAAGAATTAGAGTTTAATGAGACAATGGATGAGTTCAAAAGAAGACCTGGAAAGGAACCAAAAGAAAGTTCAGCCTTAACCCTCCAGGAACTAGATGCCCGAAGTATGGGAACAAGGAGCATTTATAATAAACTCTACAACTTCGTAGTGGAGTTTGAAATCCCAGGGGTAAAACCTTTCAAGGTAAATGCCATACTGGATACAGGGGCAACATCATGTTGCATCGGTATTCACGCACTCCCTGAAAATGCAATTGAAGATGCAGGGAGGAAAGTACAATTCAATGGCATCAACTCCCAGACGGATGCCACCAAAAAGCTCAAAGATGGATTTATGATAATAAATGGGGTTAAGTTCAAAATCCCATTTATTTTCACTCTGGATATTCTCAAACAAGACAGTTTTGCAATGTTACTTGGCTGTAACTTTATCAGAAAGAGCCAAGGAGGAATGAGAATTGAAGGTAACACTGTGACCTCGGAGCAGACGGAAACACTCAACATAGCCATACCAGAGCTGGGCTTAGAGGAAGAGGAATATATTTCGATCAGGGAGTCTGTTTACCTCAACCATGGGGAAATAAGCCCAACCTTCTGAAACAAGTTTGACCCATTATTGAAGAGGCTCAAACTGCAAGGCTATATTGGAGATGAGCCCATGAAGCACTGGGCCAAAAATCGTATCACATGCAAACTAGAGATCATCAATTCTGACATCACTATTCAGGATAAGCCACTTAAGCATGTGACACCTGCCATGGAAGAGACCTTTATGAGACATACGGAAGCCCTACTCCAAATAGGAGTAATACGGCCAAGTTACAGCAGGCACAGAACCATGGCAATTATAGTGAATTCCGGAACAGAAATTGATCCTTCAACCAGAAAAGAAAAGAAAGGAAAGGAAAGAATGGTGTTCAACTATAGGACACTAAATGACAATACCCACAAAGATCAATATTCATTACCAGGGATAAACTCTATTATCAGGAGAGTGGGAAACAGCAAAATATTTTCAAAGTTTGACCTAAAAAGTGGGTTCCACTAGGTAGCCATGGACCCTGAATCCATCGAATGGAGAGCATTCATCACTCCCAAAGGGTTATATGAGTGGCTAGTGATGTCTTTCGGGTTGAAAAATGCACCAGCAGTATTCCAAAGAAAGATGGACCTCTGCTTTCAAGGGACTGAAGAATTTATCGCAGTCTATATTGACGATATTCTGGTATTCTCAGAAAACGAGGAAGCTCATGCCAGGCACCTTGAAAGAATGTTGGAAATATGCGAAAAGAACGGATTAATCCTTTCCCCGACAAAGATGAAAATTGCAGTTGAAGAAATTGAATTCTTAGGGGCAATCATAAAGAATAGGAAAATCAGACTGCAGCCCCAAATTATCAAGAAAATTGTGAATTTTCAGGAAGACAGCCTAAAGGAGAAGAGGTCAATGAGAAGTTGGTTGGGCCTTCTCAACTATGCACGAAATTATATCTCTAACCTGGGAAGGTTACTTGGGCCCTTATACAATAAAACAAGCCCACATGGGGATAAAAGGATGAAGGACTCGGACTGGGAAATTATCCGCCAGATAAAGAAAGCAGTAAATGAGCTCCCAGACCTAGAGTTACCACCACCAGAAGCCTATATCATCATTGAGAGTGACGGCTGTATGGAAGGATGGGGAGGTATTTGCAAATGGAAAAAGGGGGTTAGCGATCCAAAAGGATCAGAGAAAATCTGCGCATTTGCAAGCGGGAGATTTGACCCGCCAAAATCTACCATAGATGTAGAAATTCATGCGGTCATGAATACCCTGGAGAAACTAAAGATTTACTATCTGGATAGAAGAGAGATAACCATCAGATCAGATTGCCAGGCAATCATCTCCTTCTATAACAAGACAAACCAGAACAAACCATCTAGGGTTAGGTGGATGAATTTCACGGACTTTATTACAGGAACTGGCATAAAAATTAAATTTGAACATATAGATGGTAAAGATAATTCTTTGGCTGATGCTTTATCAAGGCTCGTATGTTCTTTAATTTTTACAGAATGGAAGCCAGATTGTTCGGTCTTGGATTCGCTGGAAGAAGCACTAGCAGAGAATCGGTTATGCGGGAACAAGCAGAGCACGCGTTTCGCAGCAATTTCTCTGATATATCAGAAACCGCGACGCACTACCAGTTCATCCAACAGCTCCGACGCACTAAACCAAAACTGGCCAAAACTGAAGCCTACGCTGCGATTGGCGCAGAAGCAGCTCATTGGGAGCTGAATCAATGGAGCAACACTCGCAAGGAACTATTCTCTTACCTTTACATTCTACTTGAAAAGGAAGTTACCTTGCTGGAAAACTCAAAGAATAGCAGCAACCACTATTATCAGGACAAGTATCAAGGCATGCGCCTGAAAATAGAGGAATTACACAAGGTAATCGACAACTTTGAGAGAATAAAGAATTTGTGAACAGTGTGATAGCTTTACTTTATGACGTGTAAAAATATTCTCCTTCACTCACTACCTTACCTTCGTGGTTAAGGAAAAGCTGTGGGAATCTTCTTTTTCTTTTTGTAAGTGGGATGCCAGCTGTAAGGCACCCAACAGGTTTTATTCGGGGCAGGCTGCGTCCTCAACCCCTATAAAACCAGGAGTTGCGAAGCATTCCGCATCTCGGAAATCTTCACTCTCCCTCTGGTGTTCTTGAGTGTTCTTGAGTGTTCTTAGTGTTCTTGAGTGTTCTTAGTGAGTTCTTTCTTGTTTTTGCTCGTGTGCGAAGGATTCTTCTGTGAAGCCTTCAAGTTTGTAAGGTGTGTATTTTGATCTATAAATATTATGATTGCTTGGAGCGTTGTCTTTGTGCGTCATGGGCCCCAAAGTCAACAACACAAGTCATGAAGTTTGGGTGCTCCAAAAGCAAATTTATGAAGATACTATTATGTTTCTCCGGCAGTATTGTTTTGATCTCTTTCCCTTGTTTACAGGCAGGTGTTACAAAGCTGTCCGACCTTTCGTCAGTTGTTTCAGAAGCAGTAGTATGGTTTTTCTTCTATCGGCCTCCCTGCTCACCTATTCTCTTCGTTCAGCTCTCAGCTCTCAGATTGAACTCTGTTACAGAAGCAGCCACACTCTCACTTTGCTCGGTCCTTCTCATTGCACAATTCTCTAGTACAGCCACATCACCTTCCTTGCAACGATGAAACACTCAACTCTTGATGGAAATATTTGGGTCATATTAATTCAACAACTACTTCAGTATCTGCATAGTGTTTATTTACAACATGCAGGAGCTTACTTTGTTCTTAACATACTTTCAAGACACTACCCTTGCGGGTAAGGGGTAGTATGGAAGACATATTATTCGAAAACTATTTGGTTTCAGTGTCGTACCCTTCATGGTATATGAGGCTGAAAGATTGCATATGAGGATGAAGGGATTGGAGAGTGCCTTATTATGAGGTTGAAATATTGCCTTTGATGTCGGTTTGCACTGCTAATGTTAAACTTTAGGTCTTATAAATCATATAATACATCATGAAAATAACAATAAATTTCCATAGGATCCCTTTTGCATAAACATTATACAGATATGATCGAATTAAAATAAGAAAGATACCGGGCGCGTACCTTTCATCTTCGAATAGTAATTGAGTCGAAGTAGTTCACAACAAACCTTTTCAAATATGTTTTACTAGTGATAAGCTTACTTCCCTTCAGCCAGATTGGGTGTACAGAAGCCGTAGCCTCACTTGTCAGACTTTAGAGGATTTATAGATTCCAATGGGTATGGAACTAATGACTCCATTCAATGTGGGACTAACGACCCTTGGGAGAGATACTCTTTATTCCCAAATCGTCCCCAGAGTCAATGTACCCATGAAATCTACCTCTACAGGGGAATGTGCTCCCTATATTGAACGTCCAATGACAAAGTATCTAAAACTAGGCCCCACACCCATAATTCATGGTAATTTTATTTCCTAATATAAATATTTGAAACCATAACTCCAACAAACTCGTACTTGGTTTCAAATCCATTTACGTAAAATTTCTATTATCAAAAAACATGAAAAATTAGTTTTGACACATAAAACCGTACTATGACCATAGGCATTACCTCAAAAGTTTTAATATATATTTGTAGTTAACCCGAGCCTAGACAATATACATCTTAGATATCTAAGGCTGGGGAATAACCAAATCCATACTTGTCACGTTCGGCGATCTCCAAAGCAGTACCATGGGCCTCAATCAATTTAGACATCCAACCCTATCTTCCTATTGAGACCCTTCCGTATATACTTACAATAATATTACTAGTAGGAAAGCTGGACATCTTAGATAGCTATGGCTGGGGAATACACAAAATCCATACTTGTCAAATTTAGTGGTCTCCATTCATAGCATTCTCGGGACTTGAACTCAGGTTAAAGTTCTATGCCAGTTCGAGTATTAGCCACTCAGGTAACTTTGGCTAAGCAGTACCACAGGTCCGAATCAATTTAGACGACCAACCGTAACTTCCTATGAGACCCTTCCATATATACGTACTAGTGTATAATTAATAGGAAAAATGGACATCAAGGCATTCCACCATCCATAGCATACTCAGTACCTGAGGAGCTCAAGGTAAAGCTCTATACCAGCATGAGTATTAGCCGTAAAGGAAATTGTGCCTGCACCGTCCCAATGGCCTGGACAATTTAGAGACTCAACTGTCACTCCCTATTGAGACCCTCACGTATACACGTACATGTTCATATAATAGGGCCGCTGAATCTCAAGGCACACCATGAGTACTCATATAATCACACAAAAACATATGCATTCATTTGAATTTGTCATTTTATTCCATGGAATATAAAATACAATGTCAAGACATTAAAAACAATGAGACCATTATTCGTACAAAACAATGTTCTCCCACTTGGACTAATAATTACAAAACAATTAAGCCCATGTTCCCCACATGGACAGGGAAACTGGTCATGGGAAGACTTTAAGATAGTGGATCAGTTAAGTTGATTTGAAAGGCTATTTTGTGAACAACAACTTCCTCCTTCGTCAGCATGTCTCTTACATAGAGGTATTTCTCTTCAATATCCTTAGTGGATCAGTTAAGTTGATCTTTTGTGATAGCAATAGCAGATGCATTGTCACAAAAAAAAGAGATAGGTCGCTCCACACAGTCTACCACTAGAAGACTCCACAAGAATTTGCAAAGATAGACAACCTCCCTTGTAGCTAAGTTCATAGCTACATATTCTGCCTCCATGTGTGATTGTGTTTCACAATCTTGTTTGTTGCTTTTCCAAGAAATGACACCTCTGCCAAACGTAAAGATAAAGCCAAAAGTACACTTTCGGGTATCAATGAATCTTTGATAATCTGAGTCAGAATAACTAATTAATTCCAACTTGTCTGCCTGATACGTCAAAGCATATGACTTAGTTGATTACAGATAGCACATCACCCATTTAACTCCTTCTCAATGAGTAAAACCTGGATTAGCTTGAAATCGGCTATGAACCCCAACAACATAAGCAAGATCAAGTCTTGTACACATAATATGATACATAAACTCCCCACGGCAGAAGTATATGGATATTTCAATTTGTCCAACTTATTGAGTCGAGAAGGACAATGTTTTTAGTGCTCTCAAAAGGTATTTCTCTTTAGATAAACACAACCTTTTTAAGCCCCGTCCCGTAGAATTTTAATACTGAGAATGTAAGAAGCTTCCCCAAGGTCTTTCATATCAACGTTTGAAATAACCTTGTCTTAATACATTGCAGTATTTGAATATCATTCCCAGCTAATAAAATATCATCTACGTTTAAACTAAGAAAAGCAATGCGATCTCCCACTATATTTATATAAACAAATGATCTTTTGAATTTTGAGTAAATCTATACTCGACCGCTTCAACGAGTATGATATTCCACTGTCTTGAGGCTTGTTTCAAACCGTAAATTGTTTTTTCAAATTTACACACCTTCGATTCAGTTCCAGTGCTAATAAATCCATGAGGTTATTCCATATAAATTTCTTCGTCTAAATCTCCATTAAGGACAGCAATTTTAACATCCATCTAGAACAACTCGTAATCATAATATACAACCAAGGACAAGAGAGTTCTTATAGACTGTATACGTACAACAGAAGTGAATGTTTCATCATAATCGATCCCATATTGTTGAGTAAATCCCTTGGCAACAAGATGAGCCTTGAATCTTTCAACTTTACCTTCAAAATTTTTTTTCCTTGTAAAAATCCACTTGCACTTAATGGGCTTAACCGATGCAGGATGATCAACAAGTTTCCAAACTTTATTTATATATGTAGTCCATCTCTTCTTCCATTGCCAATTGCCATTTGTTAGAGTCCACATGCATGAGTGCTTGGTCATAAGTGGCAGGATCAGTAGCGTCTTCATTCAACTTTATTCTTTCATAAGTTTCTCAAGAATATGTGTCAAAATAAGAAAATGAGAGAGGTTGACCAGGTTTTCTATCTCTAGCACTTCATCGAATATCCGTTTGAGTGGAATCCTCTTCATTAGTAAGAGATTCAGAGGAGGATATTTCCACAATTTCTTCCAAGTGAGACTTTATAATAGATCTTCATCACAGTCAAATCTATCCAAAATGAATTTGACATGTCTACTTTCAATAATCACTTTCTCCTTGGGATCATGATTCAAACCATTAGCAACACATCCTCATACGCCTTCCACAATGGTTTTTTCATCGTTTCACATATAAATAAAAGCTTGAACCTTCATCAATCTTTCTTAACTCCTTGAAACCCTGTAACTCATTCAATACATGAATAGTTGCACAAGAACCACAACTAAAAAGTTGTAAATAAAAAGTACATGTTTCAAGATATAAGGACTTACTAGTTTTCCCTTGTTGTCCCTCCTGCATCGTATTCAAAGCTTTGCAATGTTTCTTAATATGCTCTGGCTTATTGCATAAAAAACATACACATTGATTTATGTGTACTTCAATTTTCTGTTCATTGACATTCATGTCTTTGAAGTTTTGAAACTGAAAATTCTTTCCCTTCTTCTTAAAATTCTTATTCTTCAGCTTCTAAACTATATTAGCAGTAGGTGACGATTTATCCATATCAATGAATTGTGTTTCTCAGTTTGGTTATCAATATTATTCACCATTTCAGAAATCGTCCACTTCGTCTTGGACAAAGAGTAAATATCTTGAATGTATTTTAAAGATTTTGGTAAAGAGTTCACAATCATGACCACTTTAATTTCTTCATTTATTGCTCTAGCATGATACTGCAACTCATCTGCCATAGCAATCATGTCATTTACATACTTTCTCACATCAGCGTTTTCCTCACACTTGGCACGAGTAAATTTTTTCCATAAATTATTGATGTGAGTAGACGACTTCTTCCCATACTTAGCCTAGATGTCATTCCACTAGATCGACCAAGGCCAAAACTTAGTCTTTTGTAGCGTGCGGCCTACCCTCCAAATCTGTCTGGTTACTAGTCAGCCTCCCCAACAAGATTAGTGCAGCGTCGCTTTTTTCTAAGTGCTAGAACACCCTCAAGTCTCCAAGGCATGAGCAAATTCGGGATTAAGAGGAAAGGTTGTCCTATTGAAAAGATGAAGTGATTACAAGCTCTTCTATACAACTATTTATAGTGTACACATGCCCATATGTGGGGATATGTCCCCAAAACCTCCTAACTCGTGCCAACTATTAAGCACATTCTCCATGTACTTTGCCAACTCATGCATGTCATGTCACAAGCACTAACCAAGTGCCACCCCATTCGCCATGTCATGTAACTGCCACGTCAGCTGCCATGTCATCCACCATGTCATCATATGTTGTTGGACCCACTGTAGGTATGCTCCTCCTTCTTAAAGTTGCACCATGTGGTTTGGTTTGCATCTTGATGCCTCTATGCACGTCGGTGCTTAAGCCACGCGTGGCTGCTCTCTTGTGGTTGAATGAGTGGGGTTACCGAATCGCAACCCCACTCTTAGGCGCGCGCCTATGTTGCCCCAAGTGTGCATCAAGATCTTCTGGATGTGCTTGTGCATGCTGCCCCGTATGCCCATGCTGGTCGGTTGGTTGTCCATGCGCATGAATGTGTGCGTTCGCCCCCGTTGTGCCGTCTTACGTGAGTTCGTACTCCAAAGACGTTGCGCATGTGTGCATAGGCATGTCGCACCCCGTATCCTGTTCCCACCACCATGATGCAGACATCCTCGTCTGTGTGCACCCCTCGTATGCTGCTATGTCCTCTTCAAATGGCCAAAGTTCGGCTGGCTCGTGCCAGGTAGCCTCACTTTCTGGTTCATAGTCTATTTTCTTAGTTAAAGTAGTAAATACATCAAGCGGTGCTCTAGGTTTTACAATTCTTTGAGGGTCCGGATCAGAAAAATAAGGTTTGAGATTACAAACATGAAATACGTTATGAATACACATTCTCTTTGGTAATTGCACTTTGTACGCTAGTTTTCCAATCTTCTGAATAATGGGAAAGGGACCTTCATACCTTTTTATCAAACCTTTATTCTTGTTCCTCAGCAACCTGAATTGTTCCAGCCTCATCTTTATGAGAACAAGGTCTCCCACCTTGTACTCAAGACCACGCCGCTTCAAATCAGGAAACTTTTTCATGTGTTTGCTGGCTTGTTACAAATATGATCAGGCCAGTTCTGTCCTTTCTTTCCAATGCTTTAGTAAGTGATGGGCTGCTGGACACTTACTTGTCTTTTCTAGAAAGAAGCTTGCTGGTACTAAAGGCTGCTGGCCAGTTGGAAGTTCAAAGGGACTATGCCCTGTTGCTTCAGTCTTCTGCATGTTGTATGAGAATTGAGCCACATCAGGAAATTCAAGCCAATTCTTATGATTTACACTGACAAAATGCCCTAGCTACTCCTCCAGCAAGGCATTTATCCGCTCCCTTTTCCCGTCCGTTTGAGGATGAAAGCTGGTGGAAAAGTCAAGAGTAGTTCCAAACAGCTTAAAAAGTTCAGACTAGAACTTACCTGTAAATCTTGGTTCCCGATTGCTTATAATCATCTCTGGCACACCGCAAAGGTTCACTACATGTGACAAGAATGCTTTGGCTGCCTCTTCAGGTGTGCAATCTTCTGAAACAGCAATGAAAGTTCCATACTTGGAGAATCTATCTACCACTACTAAAATGGAACCCTTGCCTTCGGCTCATCTCAGACCAGAAATAAAGTCCATGGTCACGGACGCCCATGGATGCTTGGGAATGGGGAGAGGATCTAGCAGGCCACTAGGTCTTCTCCTCTCTACCTTGTCTTGTTGGCACACCAAACAAGTGCGCATATATTCCTCAACATCTGCATCAAGTCCAGGCCAGCAGTAGTGCTAGACAAGAGTGCAATAGTTCTCCTTTGACCAGGATGTCCAGCCCACAAAGTATCACGGAACTCACGCATGCACTCCTTACGCAAACCCTCATATTTTGGTACAAATAGGCGCTTCCCTTTTGTGTACAACAGTCTGTCGCTGACCCAAAAATGCCTTGTTTCGCCCATTATTACAGCTTGTTCTAATCGACATGCGGTGGCATCACTCCACAGCCCTACACGGATTCAGTCAAGTATGGAGGTACTAACCTGAGTCACAGCAGCAAAACTTGTGAAGTCGGCTTTGCAGCTGAGAGCATTGGCCACAATGTTGGTCTTCCCGGACTTGTACTCGATTTCGAAATCAAATTTTGCTACGAAGTTTTGCAAACGTGCTTGTTTCGGGCTCAGTTTCTTTTATGTCAAGAAATAGCTTGAGGCAACGTTGTCCGTCTTCACCACGAACTTGGACCCCAGCAAGTAGTGCCTCCATGTGCGCAAATAGTGCAGAATTTTTGTCATCTCCCTCTCTTGAACAGTGTACTACTGTTCAATCTCATTCAGCTTCCAACTTTCAAATGCAGTAGGATGTCCATCCTGGTGAAGAACACCCCCAATAGCAAAGTTAGAGGCATCTGTTATTACCTCAAATGGCTTGCTGAAATCGGGCAGCTTCAAGATGGGCTCTTCCACCCCAACTTGCTTCAATCTCTCAAATGAAGTTTGGCATTTTTCTGTCCAATGTCATTGCTGCTTCTTCTTCAGGAGATCTGTCAAGGGTCCTGCTATTGCTGAAAATCCTCTATTGAATCTTCTCTAGTAGTTCACCTGGCCAAGGAAACTTCTCAAGTCCCCAACCTTTGTTGGCACGGTGCACTAAAAAATGGCTTGAACTTTCTTCCCATCCATCGAAATCCTTTCGCTGCTAATCCAATGTCCAAGGAAGGACACTTCTTCCAATCCAAAGGAACATTTCTCCCTCTTTACAAAGAGAGAGTTCTCCCTTAGCACCTTAAAAACCTGTTTTAAGTGTTTTACATGTTCCTGTAGGTTTGGGCTATACACCACAATGTCGTCTAAGTAGACGACTACAAATTTATCGAGGAAAGGTGAAAATACTTGGTTCATAACAGTACAGAAAGTGGCTGAGGCGTTGGTTAAGCCAAAGGGCATAACAAGAAACTCATATGACCCATACCTGGTAACACAAGTTGTCTTTGGCTCATCTTCTTTTGCAATCCGAACTTGGTAGTATCCAGATCTCAAATCTAGTTTGGAGAAGACTCTTGCATGCTTCAATTGATCAAAATGATCAGCAATCAAAGGAATAGGATACTTGTTCTTGACGGTTACCTTGTTCAGTGCTCGGTAATAGAACCAGAGCTCCATACGGTGCTTTGGAAGACCGAATGAACCCAGCTTCTAGCAACTCACCCAATTGTTTTTCAGCTCATCCAACTCCTTAGGTGCCATGCAGTATGGCGCCTTTGCTTGAGGTTTGGTGCCCGGTTCCAGCTCAATGGCATGATCAACGGCTCTTCTTGGTGGAAGTTGGGGCGGTAGCTCCTTAGGCATGACATCTTTGAACTCTTCCAGAACTTCTACGACCTCCTTCAATGCTGGAGTTGAGCTCCCTTCTTTGTCTTCCACTAGAGCTGCAACATAAGTAAGATCCCCTTTCTGAAGACCACGTTTAAGCTATAGGGCGGTTAACATTACATATTTTCCTTTTACATCCTTCATTTGTGACTCAGAAAGTGTACAAGGTCCACCCTACAAGCCCCAAATATTGCATTACAAATGCCTTACAATGGTTCATAAAATCCATCCCCAAAATTACATTGAAATCATCCAGCAAAACAACACTAAAATCAAGAGTTCCTACCCATTTGCTCGAGGTAACTTGGACGTTTTTGGAAACACCAACCACTGCCTTAGCTGCTGAATTTACAGCCTTAATCCGTCTGTTGTCTGGTTCTAACTTCAAATTGAGACGTCTTGCCTCCTCCTCCCAGATGAAGTTATGAGTTGCCCTCGTGTCTACCGTGGCCTTCGCCTTACTACCATTCAATGATAAATCAAGATAAAGTAGATTACGTTTAGGCCTTATCGATTGAGTAGAAAACTTTGCACCACACGTTCTTACGGAATTGTGTAATGCCATGGAACCCATATGTGACTCCTCCATTGTGTTTTCCATCTCCTTCCCCAACAAGAGTATTCAACCCTTTTCACCTTTCTTCTTCTTGTCATTAAACTTGAAGTTTGTGTCCTTCTTCTTAGGTCTCTTCTCAAACTTCTTTTTCTTTTCTTGATCTTTCTGGTTCTTTGCGCCATTGGAGTTTTTAGAAGCCACCTCCTTGGTCTTCCTTTCATACTCCGTCAGCCTCTCAGCCGTGGACAAAGCTGAGGCCAAAGTCTTCACTTCCCACCTCCTTAGTTCTTACTCCGCCCAAGGTTTCAAACCAGCAAGAAAAGAAAAAGGTCAATCCTGGTTGGACATATCAGAAATCCACAACATTAAAGAAGTAAACTTTTGTACATACTCTCTAATGGTGCCTTCATGCTTCAAGGCTTCATCCTCTAGAAAGAATTGCAACTTCAACTCCTTCTTGAAATCGTCCCACGCTCTTACGGTTGAGGTGCCTGATTCCCCATCCGTTGCCCTTCTCCTCCACCAAAGAACAGCATCATCGACAAGAAACATAGAAGCGGTGCTTACCATTTGCTCCTCATCCGTGAGTTTGGCTGAATTGAAGTATTGCTCTACTTGCCATAAGAACTTGTCAATGGTTTAGGGGTCTCTAACCCCATTAAAAGGCTTAGGTTCAGGTACCTTGATCTTGGTTGCTGCTCCATTCGCGCTTGGTCCTCCATTAACTACAACACGTTCCACCAATGCAAGTCACGTCCATAATTTGTCCATCTTATTCCTCACCTCATCTAGGTCTTCCCGGAACACCGTCATGGCACTATAAACATTTTCTTCCAACACTTGAACCACTTCTGGACTCCCATCTGAAGAATTAAGGTTCTCACGAACGTGTTTTTCTAATCCGTCATGGCACTATAAACATTTTCTTCCAACACTTGAACCACTTCTGGACTCCCATCTGAAGAATTAAGGTTCTCACGAACGTGTTTTTCTAATCCCAAGCAACTCGCTTCCACCTTATCCATTCTGTCCTAATGAGAAGAAAAACAAACTTCCGTTTTAGACATTCTCTCATTACCTTTTGTTGGAGTGATTTCAGTCTCAGAATTTGCCTTTGGATTGATCTTTTGCTCTGATGCCAACTGTCACACCACTGGATTGACCAAGGCCTGAACTTAGTCTTTTGGAGCGTGCGGCCTAGCCTCCAAGTTCGTTTGGTTACTAGTCAGCCTCCCCCAACAAGATTAGTACAACGTCGCTTTGTTCTAAGTGCTAGAACACCCTCAAGTCTCCAAGGCAAGAGCGAATTCGAGATTAGGAGGAATGGTTCTTCTGTTGAAAAGATGAAGTGATTACAAGCTCTTCTATACAACTATTTATAGTGTACACATGCCCATATGTGGGGATATGTCCCCAAAACCTCCTACTCTCTAGCTAACTCATTCAAACAAGTTTGAATGAGTTTATTTGAATTCAAACCTCAACTAACTCGTGCCAGCTATTAAACACATGCTCCATGTACTTTGCCAACTCATCCATCCCATGTCACAAGCACTAATCAAGTGCCACCCCATGCGCCATGTCATGTAACTGCCACATCAACGGCCATGTCATCATATGCTGCTGGACCCACTGTAGGTATGCTCCTCCTTCTTAAAGTTGCACCATGTGGTCTAGTTTGCATCTTGAGGCCTCTATGCGCGTCGGTGTTTAAGGCGCGCATGGCTGCTCCCTTGTGGTTGAATGAGTGGGGTTACAGAATCGCAACCCCGCTCTTGGGAGCGCGCCAATGTAGCCCAAGCGCGTGTCAAGATCTGCTGGATGCGGCCCCGTATGCGCATGCTAGTTGGTTGGTTGTCCATGTGCATGAATGTGTGCGTCCACCTTTGCTGTGTCGTCTTGCGCGAGTCCATACTCCAAAGACGTTGCGCATGTGTGAATAGGCATGTCGCTAGTGCTTCCACTTACGCTTTGGAGATTTTGCTAATTATATTATAAAATTAGTATAATACATAAAACAAATTATTCACAAATAAACACTGACAAAATTAATTTAATAAATATAGATCTGTATTACCGTTTGGCAATTTTGCAAATTATATAATTGAATTAATTATCGCATTCAAATACATAAATACAAACAATGTAATGCAATAAAATAACTAATAAAGCTTGACAAGAAATTAAATAAAATTATGAATCAAACAATACTAGAAAACACATTCTAGCCCAATATATATGCAAAACCTGGTCTGGTTCATGTTTCTGGGTCATTACTAACCTGAACCATATAAAACCTTATGGCTTCCTGCTGCTCACAATGTAGCCCGCACACTGCAGCCCGCACACTGCAGCCCACACCAGCAGCCCGCACACTGCAGCCCACACCAGCTGCCCGCACACTGCAGCCCTCACTAGTAGCCCGCACACTGCACCCCCACACACTGCAACCCGCACCAAACAGATCCGCACCCAGTAGTCCCGCCCATGGAAGTCAACGCGAAGGCAGGCCTTCGCGTATGCAGGCCCGCGCACATGCTGGCCAGTGTACATGAAGGACCGTGTGCTGGCAAACCAGCCCGCATGCGGCCGTGCACATTCAGCCCACACTATTGCGGCCCACCTTCATGTGGCCCGTTCTCATGCGGCCCGCGCACCAAACCCAAGTGCGGCAGTAAGCCCCCGCGCATTAGGGTTTAGCCTGTCTGCAACGGCAGGAAAACATATCCAAAAACAACAGGTAATTTATATTCAAATAAATAGCAAAAAATCCTAAAACATTCGGAAAAATATAAACACTAAGAATCTATATTCATGACAGAGCAGAGGCAAAATATAATTTCCATAGGATACCTTTTGCTTAAACATTATACACATCTGATCGAGTCAGAATCAATGGTGTTAGGTGTAATAACACTACCTCCTCTAGCAGTGATCCCTCCAAATAATATGTAACAAAGATTGCCATACTCTAGTCCCTTATGTCTAATTTTTTCAGCTTCTTTATGCATCTGTTTAAGAATTGATAGATCATTACTCTTGACAATTGTTAAAAGTAAGAAAGGAAACCCTAAGAAATAAAATTTCCTAGTCTTACCTCTGTAAAAGATTTCTAGAAGTCATCACCACTGTTCACCGTACCTTTATCTATATCCCATCCTAACCCACTCCTTAATCCATCTATGAAGTCCATACTTTCCAATCTCCTTTTGTTTTGTCCCAATTGTTTTTCACTTGTTTTCTTTTTAACTTGTAACTAGCTTTACTTAATCCTGAAATTATATTTTCCCATCTGTTTAAATTAAGTGTGTTCCAGATCTATTTCCCTTTTTAACTTCCTCTAAACAAAGGGTAATAAACACCTTGTGTTGTTTGACGCCAATAGCAAATTTTGGGTTTCTGATCAACTGTACCAACATTCATTTTCCCAACGACCTGACACACTGAAATACATATTTAAAATCTAAATTATTGTAAAAAATACTTAATCTTCATACAATGTCATATTTATAATTAAAAATTAAGATTACTAAAGAAACAATTATGACTAATTCTAAACATTTTTACTCGTGCAAAAAACAAATTCCTTTATTCAATTTTTACAAGACATGTCAATGAACTATTTTCAACAAAAAATCTATCTAAGATATAATTGTCTCCAATGAAAGACAAACAAAAAAGTAATAAGCAGTTTTGAAGTTTGAACATCTGTTAGGGTTTGAGCCTCTAAATTAGATAGTCATGAAGCAAACACCTCACCCTCTCCAAGTCCGAACAAAACAAAAAGAAAAAAATGATCTATGGTATTCGACAAGAAAAACAAAATTAAGACAAGGAACTAAAAGAACCCTGCCCAAGCTACAAAATTATTGGTTGTCTCGTGATGGTATTTAGAAGAAATCACAAAAAAACAACCAAAACATTGAGAGTAAAATATTAAACTAAATCGTTTAGAAATTTCCTAATAAAAAATAATGCCCATTCTTATATGTATAGAGTATCTTCACTACCCAAAAAATAATGCCAATTAGTTCTAATTTCATAAAGATGAAGACATAATCTTACAGAAGCATATAAGCAAATCTTAGTGAAAATTAACAAAATATTTAGGGTCTTTTCCCTGAAAATACGAAGCTCGGTCTCCTAATATAATGAACAAATATTCAAGGAAGAGAGAAAAAAAAAGCCACCAGAGGTAGGAAAAATGCAGCAAAAAATTTTATTGTAAGAAATAAAGGAAAAGAGTGGGACCCTCAACAACAACTTATAAAAGTGTGAGGACGTGAAAAGTAATGATTGATTCAATGCTTACTTAAGGATTACACAACCCTTCTTAGCCCTTGCCCAGGACTTCATCGATCACCAAGCCCTCGGTCGCTCCTTCGGTGAGAATCCCCTCTCTTGATGATACCATAAATGGAATCACCACAAAACTCCATAGATTCACACTAACAAAGAAGTGTATAGAGAAAGGTTTCTCTTAATTAGAGTCATCACTGATCGGAATATTTATAGGAACAATTCCAGGCACCCCCTCCTTTTTTGTTTCATGTCTGCAGCATGCTCTACGCACTGCACGTCTTCCGGATCCAGCAATACCGGTGCTAAAAATGCCAAGAGGCTATTTCTCCTTCGAGATACTCTCGACGGAGCAGTGCAACATCCTCCAAACCATGTGTCCGATCCAGATAAAAGATGCTCACCTACATCTATTCCCGTGCCCTAGAGGATTCCATGTGGAATCTTACCTATTCACCCACTCATGGTATGGGTTAGTTTACTGAGACTCTCACTCATGCATTGGCATGAGGAAGCCTTGACACAAATTGTAAAACCACTTGGTTGATATCTCACAATGGATGAAGATACTAGAAAACGAGAAGGAAGCTAACTTCATGCGCGATTCAAGGTTGAGATTGATATTCGAGATCCTGATGTAAACGGAGTTGAACTAGATATTATGGATAACATGTATTCGATCCGTTTTCATGTGGCAGATTATTCAACCGTGGGATCATGCTACCGAGGACTGCCGTGGCTAACCGAATGACGGGTCAAATGACTCAACAAAATCTCCAAATCATGATGGAAGCGACAAAAACCCTCCCTCGAAGACCGTGAACAAACGTAATATTGGCAGCCCCTCCAAATCAGCCTCTTCATTGTCCCCGGCAACAAAATCAAACCAGAGATATTGATGGTTCACTATTTGAGTCTGGGTGTAACCTAACTTTAACCCTCGACCAGCCAAATGTAGAAATGCCGAAAAGGTCTATAGATTCAGAAGCCACCATAGAAGAGATAGTGAATCACAAAAACCTGATCTAAGGCACAGAAGGATATCATGTCTCCAACAGGGAAGGATTTCGCAAAGCGCCGGAGAACTTCCAAACAATTGCAAATCCCTCCCCCTTTGAGGAACATGTGGAAACAAACACCATCATTTGGACGGAAGCTTCGGCATATGTGACTGGGCAAAGCGTTCTTCTCGCAGCTATATATGCATACTGTCACAAGTGTCCTTCATGCAGGAGGATACAAAAGAGGAGCAACGCAACATACTCACGAAAGGGACTCTAGTCATTAAAGCTCCAAGGCTCAGCAACTTGGGACCAATTATCCCACCATTTCCGAGTATATATGTACCCATCCCACTCTCACTGTTTTTATGGATAGTTTACGTAGTTGGAATGACCGAGGCATCAGACACATCTTGGCCTTACATGCTCTAAAGAAATATGTACTTGAAAACCACCCTTACATTATCTTCCTATGTGAAACCGAAATTGAAAATCCGAATAGCACTGCTTTATTTAAATGAGAGCAGAATCAGTACCCAAATAGCTATACCATTCCATCCTCCGTCTTAGTTGGCGGTCTATATCTGTTATGGAAAGAACACATCATCTTGGGCTCAGTATGCGCCCAGGAATTTGGCCTGAGCGGCACACTAAAAACACAAAAAGGAAAAGTCAATGTAGGATTTCAATGCTATGATTCATGTAACAAACCAAATCCAGAGACCGTGGGCCTTAGTACGTGATTTCAATGCTACAACTAGCAAAGCTAAAAAACCCTCTACCAAAAAAATTTATTGACCGAAACCTACCTTTCAAAAACTTCATAGAAAAAAATGGTTGGATTCATATAGATTCCTCGGGACCCTTATATACCCGGTCTAATTCGTGAATGGGCAGCGATAGATTCTCAGTTCGTCTAGATCGGGCCATATTTAAATACTCTACCACACACTACGGTCACAGCGTCACATAGAGTACGCTCAGACCATGCACAACTAAAAATCAAGCCACGTGGGTTGTATCAATCGGCTACAAAAATATAGGAGCCTCGGGATGGCAAGCAATTAACCATCCACATAGAGCAGTGTCCCAACCAGAATCTTTACCAAAGAGATTTGAAGAAATTAGTCAAAGACTCTCTTCCAGGAATAAAACTACCTTTGGTAATTTTAATATTAAAATTAGAAAGCTTTCCCACAAACTGTTACAATTTCATTAAACTCTACAGATCAACCCCCAAAACCTGGCCACCCTTGAGGAGGAAAAACGCTTGCAACATGAACACATGGATTTACTTAGAATCCGATACACACGAATTCCAAAGAGCTCGAAAATATTTTATTAGATATAGAGAGAAAAACACAAAATTCTTCCACATCTTTGCACGGATATGGAAAAATACAAATCAGATTAGACAAGAACCCTGGTTATATTTTCAGAATGTTTACTCTATGTCTACAGACAAAGTTGACCCTTCGTTTTTTCAGCCACAATGTACCTTATCTGACACACATAAGAAAATTTTATGTGCTCCCATATCTCGAAGAGAGGTCCGAAATGCTCTCTTCTCAATGGAGCCATACAAGGCCCTTGGCCCGGATGGCTTTCATCCGATGTTTTTCAGAAACCATTGAGATTTAATTAAAGATGATATGTTCCATAACTTCCAATCTTTAATTATGTCTGGATACATGGAACCAGTCATTAATAAAACATTTGTCATATTGATCCCTAAAATACCCAGCCCACATGCCTTTAAAGACTTCATACCAATTGGTCTCTGCAATGTCTCCTACACAGACAACATTCATTAAAGGGCGCCAAATCTTGGATCATAACCTGTTAGCCCATCAAATTATAAACACCTAGGCAAAGAAAAAAGAAAAACATTTACTTTGGCCTAAAACTCGATCTACCAAAAGCATTCGACTACTTATCTTGGACTTTCTTCAAATACACGCTACAGGAATTCGATTTTCCCTTACAATGGCCGAATCTCCATAACAACCACAACATACCAGATTCTGATAAATGGCGTCCCCACACAATCCATCAAGCCCCAGCGTGGGCTTAGACAAGGGGACACGCACTCCCCTTTCATAATTATTTTATGTGAAGAGCTACTTTCTTCACAAATACAAGATCTCATTATTCAATGAAAAATCACTCCTTGGGCCCACTCCTTCAATGGGCCCAAAATATGTAGTCTGTATTACGCAGATGATAGAATCATCTTCGCAAAAGTAGAAGAAACCACTGCTTGGAACCTTAGATCAATCTTAAAAAGATACGAAGGGGTAGCAGGCCAAAAAAGAAACCCAGAAAAAACAATTTTTTTCTTTTCCACAAGCACACCAAAAAGCACAAAACACCCGAATACAAGATATTCTCCCCTTCACCCAGACAAACTCTTTGGGGAAATATCTGGGCATCATTGTCCCCGGAAAAAGAATTACTAGAGGAACGTATGACCCTCTTCTCCAGAACACCAAGAACAAGCTACAATCCTGGTTAAGGAAATATCGTACCTTTCGCGGAAGATTAAATCTTGTTAAGTCAGTACTATCTAGTCTTCCTATTCAGTGTTTTAAAAACCGAACCGAACCAGCCGGTTCAACCGGGTTCAACCGGAACCGGGACTTTGAACGGTTCGGTTCGCTCAAAGACCCAGAAATGGTAAAAAATCGTTGATAGGCCGGTTTTGAACGGTTCAACCGCTGAACCGGAAATCGGACCGGACCTGTTAAACCGGTTTACTTACCTTTTTATTATTTTAATATTTTTCTGTATTTTTAATCTTATTTGTTGTATATATAAATCTTATTATGTATTTTTTAATGAGTAAAAACTCATACCGATTGAACCACCGGTTGAACCCAGTTGATCCGGTTGATCCGGTTGAACCAAAATTGGAAGCTCCACCGGTTCGATCACCGGTTCGGTTTTAAAACATTGTTCGTATTCATCCATTCACACGCTTGAAAGGTGTTTCGCGATTTCCTATCGAGCTACCATGGCTAGAGAAAAACTATATCTTATTAATTGGCAGCAAGTATGCTCAAGTGTAAATCAAATTGTTATGGCGTATTTTCACTTAAAAAGTCTCTTTGGTCCCAACTCATGTGATCTAAATACGGATGCTCCCCACACACGGTATCCACACGCTAAAAGAGGTGAATCCACTTTATGGAAGTACCTGAAACCTAGGCTACCTTTTTTCAAAAAATGTTTCAACTTCCAAATCGGGGCTGGAGCACAAGCATCTTTGTGGTATGATAGATGGGTAGAGGGTCTTGATTCTCCTCTGATCGAATGCCTCCTTAACTTCGTTGGTCCATTATTATCGAGTGATAAAGCTTGCAATATTTAACAATCAGGCAAATGGAGTGAAAATCACGTAATGAAATTTTACGAACCCTCAGGATCCGTTCTTCTATAGATCAACCCATATGGACTCTAGGTATAGATGGATCCTTTTCCATTAAATGCACCTACCAAATCATAAATTGGAACCAGCGATTGGAAAAAACAAATATTAAATTTGGACCAATAGATAGGCTCTAGACCAAAATTTGGTCAAACCACATTTTACCAAAACATAGACATTTTCTATGGAAAATTCTACATGACTGCTTACCCACAAAAACACTTTTTCAGTCAAGAGGCATGGAATTAGATAACACTTGCGAACTGTGTTTCTCTTATCCTGAGTCCATTCAGCACATTTTTCTCTTATGTCCTTTTGCCACTGAAGTTTGGAATGAGTTAGCACGCAAATACCAAATATCCATACACTCCTATACTCTGCAGCAATTCCTACACTATTATTTTTAAGCAGACTTTAGGAAAAAACTAAAATTACAGATAGCCCTCATAAGGGGTCTATGGTAAATATGGTGTGAGCAAAACAAGAAGATTTTTCGTGGGAGTGGCAGGAATCCCAATTTGCTAGCTAGGAAAATTCAATACATAACCGAAGAATCGGCCAAACAGAAATCTATCCCCTCTGAAACTCTGCCCAAAAGCCAACGTCTTGACTCTTCATATACATTGGTTACCTCCCCCACCAGAAATTTTGAAAGCAAACTTTGGCAGATCATGTTTGTTGCACCAGCACATAGCGGGTAGTGGAACAATTATTCGGAACTCACAAGGGAACTGTCTCATCGCAGCTTATTGGGCTTTTCCTAACAAAACAAATAATGAAACTGAACTTAGTGCATCATTACTCATCATCTATGTACTGGTCCATTTTTCCTGATAAACAGATTATTACCGAGGGGGATTTCCAGTTAGTGGTATCAGCAGTCCAGTTCAAGGCAACCTGTTATAGGCGTTTCACCCCGCTAGTCGTTTCCTGTCGGGAACTTCTGCTCACACATCCATCTTACCATCTGCAGAATATCAACAGGGAAGTGTACAATACCGTGGACAGACTAGCAAAAGAAGCTTTAGTACAGGCCAGTAATGCGAACTACAATATCCGATCATGGAAGGAAAACATGCCACACTTTTTGAAAAATCTGTTTATGGAAGACAGTGTGCAGAATGGGATTAGCCCAACTATGCTATTTTCGGATGACTGTATAACTCTAACAAAGCTCGAAGACATCCTCCTTCTATAATTATAATATGATAGCTTATTTTTGATACAAAAACACTTACAAACATGAACAGTGGAAGCTGGAAAAAGATACAAATCATACTCTTGAATACAAGTCATACAAAGAAAACCTTATTACAAAATCAGACATTAACAATATAAAATAGTAATTTAAAGGGAAAAACGTCACACTGCTTTAATGCTTCAACGATAGGCACGGGATGAAGTGCTGAACCACAGACAAAAATAGGTGGAAATAGAGAGATGAAGCAGAAGCCAGAGAGCACGGAACCTGAGACAAAAATAGGTGGAACTAGAGAGATGAAGTGGGAAGCCAGAGAGCACGGAACTAGTTTCATTGGTAAAAAATAGAAGGGAAGTGGGAAGAAAATTACTGGGAGGAGGAAGATCACATAACGTTTTATTTGGTGAAATTAGGATTTTTAAGGATAAAATTGGAAAAAAACAATAAGAAGAATATTAACGTCATAATGTTAGGTCTGATTGACTCCACCCTAGGGATCAAAATGTATCATTGGAAGAGTTTTGTTTTGGGCTCTTCCAAAGCGTGCAAAATTAGTCTATCAAAGCAAGCTTCACGGTGGAGTAATTGCATCCAAACACAAATAATAGGTTAGGAGCCGCTTTTCAATCCGAAAAGTGGCTTCAACGCCCTCAGAAGCATTGCCTAACGCTGCCATTGACTTCCTTTGAGTTAGAGGTTTTGTCATTATCTAGTTAATCCCTCTACGTTTTCTTCTTTAAAAAAGTTCTTCGTTTCCATTCAAATCTATACTTTGAAGTTTAAATATTCACGTATCCAACAAAAATATTGCTACATCACTCTTATGCATATTCATGTTTAATTTAAAGATGCACTTAGCTTTCACTAGTAAAAAAATGATTTTTAGTGGGGGGTTTTTTACCAAAACCGCCGGTGGAATTGTATTTTTACTGGCGGTTTTTGGGAAAACCCCCAGTATTTGTAAATAATCGGGGTAACCCCCATTAATAAATTTTACTGGCGGTTTGGAGAAAAGTGTGCTTTGGTTTTGAGTCTGAGTTCCAGTTTTTCTCTGGGACCCTCCAGTTCAAGGAAGACAAAACATGTAGCTCTCATAGATGGTTGACCAGAAAGAGTAAAGGTTGATGGGGTCTGAATACGTAATTGCAATAGACTTGCAAGTTGTTCTCTCTCTGTTATTCTACAAGATTTGCTGGGTATGGATTCCCAATGCCATTTTTAATCATGCTGAGACAGGTGAATGTCTTTTTCCCTCTTCCTTACAGCACTGGCAGTTATCCTTTTTGGTCTTCAGCTTCGGATGGGTTGAGAGTTATAGCCAGCTGAATACTTTTTTTCTTTTGGGTCCAAGATAAGAGAGTTGTGATGGGGCATGCTCTTGCGTATGAGGCAAAATGTGACAAAAAAGTATATTTGCTATTAATTTCATAAAGTTGCAAGCATTGTGCTCAGTCATTTGTGAGTGAGAACTATCCTCTACGAACTGCTTTCTAATCTGTACTTTCTTGGGTTCAGTTTAGCCTATTTAATTAATGTTGGGTTGTTTTTCTTACTCTGTAAACTTCTGTTATCTTCTACTTATGTTATTATTATGATAATTTTTAGTGCAAAATGAAAGATAAGGATTTATCTTCTGTTATCTCTCTCTCTCTCTCTCTCTCTCTCTCCCTCTCTCTCTCTCACTCACTGTCACAAACTTAGCATATTAGACTATTGCTGGAAAATTAATTGTGGTTTATGGATGGACAAAATTGACATCTATGGGATTGGATTTAGATGGCTTAAACTGTTACACTGGCAGAGGCTTCAATACATTGCCAATTTTTGGACTATAAGTGGCAGTGTCAATTTGGTAATTACTTGGGTTGCTGTTCAATTGTTAAATTTTGCTTCCGAAGGATAATTTGCTTGTGTTGCTGCTCAAATCATTTATTTGCTTGGACTATAGTAGTCGGAAGTTGCTAGTATTTTTGTCATTATCTATGCATCATGGTGAATGGGACAGCTTTGAGGTTGGGTACCTGGAATAATACATTTTATGTTGTAGCCTACACTAATTTATTCTTAGTGTAACCATCTGACTTATTTTTATCTACTTTCGCTGGAAATGTTTGATTCGATTGACTTAATTGGTCATTCTGTCAAAAAACCATGGTCATTCTGTGGTTTTTTCTCATCTTATCATTCTATATCATTTCCTTGCAATATCATTCTGTGGTTTTATAACTGACTAAATTATTATTGGTACAAACGTAGACTCAACAACTTATGCAATAAAGTAACTGTGTCGGTGCACTTTGGTTAAGTCAACCAATTAGGTACAACCAACGAGGTCAGATTAGTCATTTGGTTGACGTTTCATAACAATGCTGTGTTAAGCCATCTGTATAAGTTGTTGTATTCTTATCTTTCTTATCTTAATGTTTCACTCTTATCTAGCTTTTTTGTTTCTCCGTTTCCTATCTTATTCTTAGGTCCTATTCTAATAGATCTCACTTGTAATACTTTGTATATATACAGAATCATAGAATTGGAAATCATATGAGGTTTTCCAATCTTTCATGGTAACAGAACTTAGGCAAATTCCAGATTCAACCTTATCCTCCTTCCCTCTTTTTTTTCCAAATGGACACCACGAGCTCCACCACTCAATCTTCCACCGGCAGTCATTCTTTGCTTATCGTTAAGTCCATCTCACAAGAAGTTTCTCAGAAGTTGATGACGGAAAATTTCCGCATATGGAAAATTCAAATTTTTCCGGTCCTAAGACCATAATCTTCTCGGCCTCATTGACGGGAGCATACTGAGGCCCACCTCTCCACATGATATTCTCGCCAAATGGCAGTGGTTGGACCAAATGGTCCTCGGCTGGCTGATTGCCTCTCTCTCTGACGTAGTCCTGCATTAGGTGGTTCATTGCACTACCGCTAGAGTATTCATGGCTTGTTTTTGAAGAGGCGTATGGTACAGTAACAAGATCACACATTCAACAGCTAAAGACAGAGTTGCACAACATCCAGTTTGGAACAAAGTCTGTCCATGAATACATACGTTTTGCCAAGACTATTTCCCTTGCTCTTGTTAATGCTGGTAAGTCCGTAGACAAGGATGATTCAATTTTATGAGTAGTTCATGGCCTCAGATCAGAGTATGATCCAGTAGTCACTATGATTGACGCTCAACCTACCCCACATTTCCGTGTATTTCTGGGATATTGCCTGACCTTGAGCATCGGTTGCAATTGGCCACTCCTATTACTTCTCCTATTGCTGCTTCCGGTCGTATCTCTACAAAATCACCCGCCAGAATCCGTATTCATCGCGGTTCTTCCCATTGTCCTCCAACCGCGGACATTCTTCTCATTCCCATGGGCATGGCCGCACGCACCCATCCCCTTCCAATTCCAATTCCACCGATGGTTCATCTGTCATCTGCTATCATTGTGGCCTCCCCTTCTAGAAGGCCAACCACTGTTGGGCCCCAGACGATGCATTGCCCACTGCTAATGCACTTTCTGCTGCTACTGCTCCAACACCTCCTCTTGATGATGATTGGTACATAGACTTTGGTGCTACACTCAATCTTACTTCAACTGCTGCGGATATCTCTGGTAAGAGTCCTTATTATAGTTCTGACTGCATTATAGGCAACGGATGATCTCTTGCAATAATCCATTCCGGTTCTATGTCACTTCCCTTCTCATCTAGAACGGTAGCTAACAGTGATGTCTTATTGATTACCAATATTTCAAAAAAATTATTATCTATTTCCTCTTTGGCCCGCACCCATAATTGGGCATTTTTATTTACTTCTAGTGGATATCTTATTCATGATTTACAGACAAACTGGATACTCCATAGAGGACCGATTAGGGGAGGGCTCTACCCGCTCTCTTCAATTAATAAAATTTGTCTTGGAGCCAAAAAGACTACATCAGATTTATGGCACCAACGCTTGAGTCATCCTTCAGATCAGAAGCTATGCTGGCTCGCACCGGTTCTCAGCCACCACCTCCTTGCTCTGATTGTCAATTGGGCAAAAGTCGTCGTCTGCCATTCTCCACAGCCAAAATCTGTACTAGTACCCACTTCTAATAGTACATTGTGACATGTGGGGTCCAGCACTAGCAACATCTATAGATGGGTTCAGATTTTGTTTACTTATTGTAGATGATTATTATCATTTTCATTGATGTACCCAATGAAATGAAATCTGATGTTTCTTCTATATTTTTTTATTTTATTCCAATGGTAGAAACATTGTGTTGTACAAAATTACTTAGCGTTTACAGGGATGGTGAAGGTAAATTCATAAGTGCATCTTTTTGTTTTTGAGAAGTTGTGTTTTATTTCATGTAATTGAAGAATTACAAATTGAGGTTACAATGTTGGCTAAGGTGTCCAAACAACAAGATGTTTCTCATTGACTCCTTTTTTTGCCAATTCATCAGCCCTACCATTAGCACTCCTAAGTACATGATTCCAGCTTACAATAGAAGAATCTAGAGCTAAGTCATATAGCTCATTAAATATAAATATATGCCTCCATGGAGGCTTGGAGTCCCGCTTGAGCCAGGAGATAATTGTCTTGGAGTCACCTTACACATGGAGGGGGCCTAATATCTGAGAGTTGCGAACACACTTTAAGCCTTAAAGGAGGCTCAATCCTTCAGCCATTGTCGAATATGCAATGCCTATATGAGCTGCATTGGTGAGAAGTACTTGTCCACTGTGATCGCGAACAAAACCTCTCACCCCAGCGGGTCCCCGAATTTCCTAGTGATGCTCAGCCCAAAAACTGGTCTCTCTAGGATGCTCAGCCCAAAAACTCCACATTGGTCCAGAATCAATGCCGTGAAATAGACTCTGAATTTTTAACCATCCAATTATCTGATGAAGGATTTGGTGACAAAGCTCTTTCCATTGTATTGTAGCACTGTGAAAGACCCTTCTGTTTCTTTCCCTCCAAATCATCCATGGAATATAACAACAACAGCACATGAACATTGTCCTACCCTTAGGCCCGGGTCCAAAGTAGCTCGCCATAGGGAGGAGCCCAGCAATGTCACGAGGGAGGACATAATTTACCCCAAACATTCCCAGGAAGTAATCACAGATTTTTTGGCTGTAGTTACATTGGACAATTAGGTGATATTATCGGAATTCCTCTCCTCTGGAGTATATCTCTCATGGGAGTCCTTCCTCTCAAGCAGCACCATGAGAAAAAAGCCATTTTCCTTGGGCAGGAAAGTAACCATGCAGTAGCAGCCCTATGCTTATTTGCTCCACTGTTGGTGAGGGATTTGTATCCCGAATTTGCGGTATAACAACCCTTCGGATTTGGCTTCCATGAAATTTCATCTTCTTGACTTCTATTTAGATATATTGCATTCAGCTTGTCAAGGAGACCTGATATCTCTATTGCTTCAGCATCAGTCAGGCACCTTCTAAAACAGGATTCCCAATTGATGTTCTTTAGTTGCCCATTTGGTGCTAGGTCCGAAATGAAACACGATTGATTCTAAGCAACTAGGTATAGCCTTGGAAACATATCAGCTAAGGGGACATCTCCAACTCGCACATCAGTCCAGAATCGAACATAGTTCCCTTTCCCCGGATGGAGGATTATATTTTGATTGAAAAAAGGAAAAAAAATTGTTGATCTTTTTCCAAACATGGGAGAGGGTCCTTGTTCTCACGTTTTGGAGCCACCAACCCCTTTGCATGTTGTCAAGCCTTCTAGTAACCATTCCTTTCCATACAGCACCGTGATCCGTATTCAGTTTTCAAATCCATTTCAACAACATAGCAGCATTTATCTATTTAATTTTTCTTATTCCCAATCCGCCCTCATCCTTGGACTTGCAAACCTCCTCCCAATTCAATAAATGCATTTTTGATTTTTCAGTAGTGCCGGACCATATGAAGTTCCTCATAATCCTTTCGATGCGTTTGCAACAGATAAAGGACAATGGAGAAAGGAGAGAAAATATGTTGGGATGCCAGTGAGACAAGTCTTGATTAAGGCAAGTCTACCAGCTTCTGGTAAAAACCTCCCATGCCAGCTTATGATAAGAACCTCCCCTGCCAAGTACTTAATCTCTTATTCAGTTTCTCTATAACCGGATCCCAAAGCTGAACTGAGGTCCTACCAGTGAAGAGTGGTAGTCCGAGATATGTGGTGGGGAGGGCACTGATTCTACACCCAAGCATAGCTGCCATCTCTTGGAGTAGGTTCCCTTCAACATTAAAGCCTAGGATGGATGATTTTGTCCAATTAATTTTCAGGCCTCAGGTAATCTCAAATAGTCATAGAATACACTTCACAATTCTCAGTTGGTCAATGGCACCCTAGCAGAAGATAATGGTGTCTTCACAAACTGAATTTCGAGGGCGCAGCATCCTACACCGTCTCTCCTGTCCTGGTACACCAGAACATATTGGAGTGGCAGAGCAAAAGCACAAGCATATAATGGAGACAGAATTAACATAGCTTCCCCAATCGAACATTCCGACATCTTACTGGAAATATGCGTTCTCCATGGCCGTTTATTTAATCAATAGACTGCCCAAATGAGTACTTCTTAATCAGACTCCATATTATTTATTATTTGGCTCTTCTCCACATTATACACATTTATGGCCACTTGGATGCCTCTATTACCCTTTTCTTCGGCCACTTGGTCTCATTAAACTTGAATTTCGCAGCGCAGATGTGGCTACCTTTGTTATAGCAACCGACACAAAGGTTATTTGTGCTTTGAGCTTCAAAGACAAAGTATTATAATTTCTCGCCATGTTGTTTTTGAAGAGATGTATTTTTCGGGCTTCCAACAACCATCCCTAAATTTGAGTTCTTTGCAACACTCTTTCACAGCTCAGTCTCCTGCCCTCTATTCCCACTGCACTTCGCAAATCAATTGCTTCAAATCCACCACTACCTACAAATTCAGTGTGTCCTTTGTCTACTGGATTGCTTCCGACTTAGTCATCACCAGAGACTGCTCTGCCCCACGAGAGAACGCCTTCGCCTACAACTCCTCGGCATTCTTCGTGTCCTCTTTCCTATTGGCCTGCAGTCTGTGATTATCAAAAAGACATCAATTCACCCTTGCCCTCCTGGCCCTCTTAGCAAGTTCGTCAATCTTCTATTCTCGGCAAACCACCTGCTGCGCCCACCATTGCTCCAGAAATTCCTCTTCTTCACATTCAGTTACTGCATCCCACTATTTCTTCCTCCTCTCGCTGAACCGCGGTCATAACAGGTGCTCTCTCAGGCAGCTGACAGCCAGACCACCTCCTCTTTCTTCTCTGGCTGGGCCCCGTTCTTCTTCTACTTCAAAACCCCTACGAAGACCTTCCAAAAGCTCGCCCTGTCTCTTTGCTTCCACCGTTGCCGCCCCCGCAGACATTCCGCTCCAATCCGTGGCTTCAGGAGCCTCTCTACTTTCTTGTGATCTTATGGATCAGCAGGCTTACTCTTCTCCCCCTTCTCCCTCTCACTTTGCATCTTCGCCCCATATTTCCCACCCGTCTGCCCCTCGTCTTCCGTTAGAATCAGAAACTGCCATACGAGACACTGATTATTCAATTGAAGTGGGGCCCACTTCCCCCTTCCTTAACTCTCTTCCTTCTGATGCCACTCAAACTCATCCTATTTTTACCCATTCTAAAGGTGGCATGAGAAGGCCTAAAATATTGCTTACCCTATATATTCATTGCCCTTGTATCTAATAAACTCATTAAATACTCTATTGCTCTAACCGACCAGGTTTGCAACCACTATTAAAGACCCCCTATGGAAAGAAGCTATGAAGGAAGAATTTTGTTCACTAATAAAAAGTAGAACATGGACTCTAGTCCTATCCCAAAATGATATGAACGTTGTAGGTTGTAAGTGGGTTTATCGAATCGAACAACGTGCAGATGGCACAATGGAACTTGATAAAGCCCGATTGGTTGCGAAAGGTTTTCACCAACAGCCTGGACGAACTATGACTCGACCTTTACTCCTGTTGTTTGACCGTCTACAATTTGTTTGATTTTGACTATTGTGTTTTCTTTTGGCTGGCCACTTCGACAATTAGATGTCAAGAAAGCTTTTTTTCAAGGTGATCACAAAGAAAAGGTATATATGGCCCAACCACAAGGCTTTCTTCACTCTCAATATCCTTCCCACGGCTGCCTATTACATACGTCACTCTATGGGCTCAAACAAGCACCACATGCTTGGTATTCAAAATTTAGCCACTTCATCCTAAAAGCTGGTTTTACAAATTCTCCTCATGATACTTCACTTTTTCTACGACGATCTCTTCATATCATTATCATCCAAATATATGTGGATGATATTGTCATTACGGGTACATCGTATCAAATACTTCAATATTTTATATTAGAGTTACGGACTGTTTTTTAAATGAAGGATTTTGGCCTGTTGCATTAATTTCTTGGCCTCGAAAGAGTTCCGTTTAAAGATGGTCTCTTACTTAGACAAACCAAGCATACATATGATTTATTGCAGAGCTACGGTATGGATCATGCTTAACCTATTCACACTCCTATGCCTGGGCCCCTATAACTCACAGCTGATGAACCTCTTTCAGATCCTGTGTCTTATCGTCAACTTTTTGGCAGTCTCCAATATTTAACAATGACTCATCCAGATGTCTCTTTGACAATTTATGCACTCACCATTGATATCACATATACAAGCCGCATAGCGTATTTTGTGATATCTCCAATGTTCTATACACTTTGCTCTTTACATATTGCCCACTCAATTTACATTATTTGGATATAGTGATGTAGATTGGGCAGGGTATCTCATATCAAGGCATTCGACCATTGGCTATGCAGTATATTTCGGTATCAACCTCATTTCATAGGTTTTCGTAAAAACAACATTCAGTTTCAAGATCGAGTTGTGAAGCTGAGTATAGAGCTTTGGCCTCTTTAAGTACAGAGATTCTATGGACTCCACAAATCCTTCAGTTTCTTCATGTTCGAGTCCTCTCCACGCCAACACTATATTGTGACAAAGTAAACATATCGAAATAGATGTCCATTTTATCAGAGAAAAACTGGTTGTTAGGAAGTTCGCTCTTAAACACATTGCTTCCAAGGATCAAATTGCCGATATTTTTGCTAAATCTTTGTACCGCTCAAGATTCAAGGTTATTCGTATCAAACTCAATGTGCTAGACCCGACTTAAGTTTGCGGGGGAGTGTTAAGCCACCTATATAAGTTTTTGTATTCTTATCTTTCTGTTTCACTCTTATCTAGGTTTTATGTTTCTCCGTTTTTATCTTAACCTTAGATCCTATTCTAATGGATCTCAGGTGTAATACTCTGTATATATACAGTATCATAGAAATGGAAATCATCTGAGGTTTTCCAATCTTTCATGGTGTTCATATATTCTTAATTTTTTTACATATTCTACATTAATTACATTATTTCTAATGATTAAAATCATATTAGTTGTTGTATATAGGTTTCTCTTAAAAAAATTACTTTTCGTAGATTAACATTCTTTTTTGATATCTATTAGCAACAAAATGTAATATCTATCTCGATGCAAGGATGGTGGATTTCCATGTGGATGAGAGTTCCAATTCATATTTAGAGGTAAAGGTCAAGAAATCAGTCAAAAGAACCATCGATTTTATGTATTAGCCTTTTGGAAGATTCCATCAAATCTTATTGAACTGTGATATGATAAAAACTTAAATAAATTATTAGATAAAATATTGTATGATTTAATACTTTTTTGAAAAAATATATGAAGATGTACTTGATTGTAAATACATTAATATGTTTTGCTTTATGTGATTATTGTATTGTATTCCACTTGTTAAGATGGAATATAGTCTATTTCAGTGACATGCGATGAGATATAAGTCAAAACTGTTGGATTAATTTTTAATCATGTAGAGAGCACGAAGCAAGAGAAACCAATCAGTCTCCAATATTTTACAATTGTACTGAGCGTTAGTATTTCAATCGATTTATAGTCTGCTCTGCAACCAAAGTTTGAAAGAAACAATTGGCAGTTTTCCGTTTGGCGCTCTTCTAAACGTCTGAGCAATACTCCTTCATATTAGAGATTAGTCCCACATAGATACACGAGTATAAAAGATCCTGGCTTAATAGTTGGAAATAGGCTTCCTAACTTTGGCTAGTCATTTTGGGATCGACCTTGGCCCAACTTTACATGGTATCAAAGCGGGTGCTCTCGTGGGCCTCCACCCAAATTGTCCACGTGTTGGAGCCAAAAGAAGGCTCACACGCATGCGGGGAGTGTTAGAGATTAGTCCCACATAGATAAACAAGTATAAAAGATCATGGCATATTAATTGGAAATAGGCTTCCTAACTTTGGGTAGTCATTTTCGGATCAACCTTGTCCCAACTATACACTTCAGTGATACAGTTTCCCTGAAGAGATGCGCTTTCAAGAAGATTTTAGATTGGCATACTCCATCACTGACACAATTTCCCTGAAGAGATGCGCTTTCAAGGAGCTTTTAGATTGGCATACACCGTCAATGACGCAATTTCCAATGGAAAATCTACACGGTCATTAGATTGGATTGGCAACATCACACTCATTGAACACTACTAAATAAAATACCAAAATGAGCGTCCGGGCTGCCTAAATAAAGTATTTTTTATATGGAAGGGTTAAATGTTAAAAACTTATCCAATTTATCTAGAAAATGTATAATGAAGAGGGTGGTATAATATCACGTACAACAGGTGATAAGTTTCCTATCTATATAGCAATGGGAGTGGTATAATATGATACACAATAGGGGATAGCTGTTTAACCAATATAGCGATGTGAGCAATATAATATCATGTACAGCAGAGGATAGGTTTTTCTAACTAACATAGCAATGAGAGCGGTATAATATCATGTGAATTAGAGGATAACTATCTTACCAATATAGCGATGCATGCCATATTATAACATGTATGGTTGAGGATAGCTTTCTATTTAATATAGTGATGACAACGTGTATATCATGTACAATAGGAGATAGGTTTCTATAATATAACGGAGAGAGCAGTATAATATCATATATAGTAGGAAATAGGTTTCTAACCAATATACCAAAGAAAGTGGTATAATTTTGTATAGTAATGGAGGGTTAGTCGTAATTAAAATCAGAGTAATGCTAGACGCACCTAGCAGACGCACCTAGCAGACGCACCTATCCAACCTACATGTTAATCTAAACCCTTAAAAATATCAAAAAAATATTTTTTATAAAATCCTATTTTCTAGAGGATAAACCCTAGGCATCAATGGTTTAGATTAACAAGCCCATTGGATAGGTGAGTAGGCTAAGTGCAACTAGCATTATTCTTAAAATCAGTTTCAGGGACACTAATGTCCAAGAAAAAGACACTTTGTTCCCCATAGTCGATCTTCAAGCCCCCATGACTTTAAACTCCCCCTAAAAGTCAGGGAGACTTCAAAATCCCCAACCATGTGTAAATTAGTCGACCTGTTGAGAATTCCATGTCTCGCTCCAGGAGGTTGAGTTTTCAAGTCCCTCCAATTCTCCGTGTCGAAAGAACGGTTCAACGCTTATGTTACAGCTTTGCAGCTCGTCTTTCTCTTTTTGCTCCTCTGTCACTCGATGCTGCTCTTTGTCTCTCTTCGCTTCTTTCTGTCACAGAGCTTCTTTCTCTCTTTGCTTATCTACTTCTCTCATCATTTCTCTCTCTCTCTCTCTCTCTTCCCTTCTCTCTTTCTCTCTTCACTTCTCTCTTCGATTCTCTCTTTCTCTCTTTCCTTCTCTTTTCCTCTTTAGATTATCCTTCTCACTTCCCTTCTCTCTTTCCCTCTTTGCTTCTCTCTTTTTCTCTTTGCTTCTCTTTTTCTCTTTGCTTCTCACGTTTTGGAGATTTTACTACTCTTCCTTGATGATACTTAAACTCATTTATCATTGTTGCATCAATTGGGATAAAAGGTATGTTTTCTAACAGAAATCTATGAATCGTTGCTGTAATTTTATCTCTGTTTTTTTAACTCCGTTTTTCTAATTCTTGCCCGATAGACCTTGTTCTGATATTCTTTTTCAAAATCTATGTTTCTGAAATTCTGTTCCGATATGTCCTTTCCTTAAATTTTGTTCTAAATTTATTTTCCTGAAATGCTATCGTAGCATAAACTTAGCTCAAGGGAGGCAGGTGGAATTGTACCAAAAGAGAGGATAGTTTGTGTAGGCAGTCTGTAATTGGAACAATAAGCAGATACACAATTAAGCAAATGCTTTTTTCATATTTCTTGCAAGATAAAGATAAGAACATCAAGAATGTTCTTTTCGTCTGTGGTATATATCTACTATCTCGGTTGTGATTTATGTCACTTGTGCAATATGTTAGTTTTATATAAGCAGAAGAGGCTATAGACATTCACTTCTAACTTGCAGTCTTTTTAAAGTTATCAAGTAGATAAAGGATGACTCAGTAGCTTTCATGAATTTAGGCAGGATATTATGATCAAAATCATTACTGAATGATACATGATTTGTTCTTGTAGAAGAACAACAAGGATTGTTTTATTAATAGTTTGTCAAAATCAAATATATTGTGTGAGACGAGCAGTTCTGTCGATCAGTTTGGACAATTAGTTTACATTTTAACTAAGTTTTGAATGCTATAGTGAAGTTGTATGATGAATACATGTCATCTATCTCTATTGCTACCACTTGCAATATTCTATCTAGTCATCGGTATAGTCCCTATTTTGTGGCGAGATACCTATTCTTTACTTTTAAATATATTTTTTCTTTTTATTTAGATCTTACTTTTATGTGCAACTTATTGGACTGCATTGAAGCTATTGATGGAACATATAATTCGAATTTTGTGTATACTAACGATTCAATCATGTTTAGAAATCGTCATGGTAAACTATCACAGAATGTTTTAGCGGCATAAACTTTTAATTTAAAGTTTATTTTATGTACTTGCTGGTTGGGAAGGGTGATGCATTGCAAAAGCTCGTAAGGTAAATTTTAATTTATTAATTTCTTTTGAGTAGATAAATAATAGTTTGTCGATTTTTTGGATGAAATTATTAATTAGCTGTTGCTGGTTATCCAAATAGGCTAGGATTTTTAGCTCCATATTGTGGAAAACGATGTCATCTACAAAAGTATGACATTAATCTTCCACAAAATCCAAAAGAGCTATTTAATCTCCGTCATGCATCATTGTGGAAATTGATTGAGAGGATATTTAATGCTCTAAAATATTGATTTGTTATAGTACAAACATGGCCACCATTTCCATATCCTGATCAAGTGAAGATAGTGCTAGTGTATTGTATTCTACATAACTATTTTTGTAAAGAATATGCAAGCTTTGAATTTACTCCTAAAGAACAAAGTTAACAACCATATGACTTTAATGAAGATTAATTTCATGGTGATGGGAAATTTGGAAAAGCCCAATCTCAAGTGGAACAAAGTATTAAAGCTGACCACTTTCGTGATGAGATAGCTAATCAAATGTTGGAAGACTCTCGTAATAATATTTGAAACGTATATTCCAATTTAATGTTTTATAAATTTTTATATGTATACATTTTTATTTGATTTGGTACTATTTACAAAATATTTAGTTTCACTTTTTAAAAATAATACAACTTTTATACATATAATTTGACCTTGATTTAATTAATAAAATTTGTTCTCTTTTATTTTAAATGTGTCAAAAACAAATAATAGAAATAAAATAATTATTTATGAATGACTGAAATTGGTTGTCTTTTTCCATATAACAATGTCTCCTAAATTCTCAATCCTTTAAACTAATATTATAATTTAAATTCTTAATATCTACCACTAACAAGAGAAAATTTTCTCAGAGATTTCACTACCAGATACTTCATTGTATAAGACTACGAATTCCCTATGAACATCATTTTCTCTATTCACTAACCCTGTAAGTAATAAGTTATTAACCACTGTGCAAAACCTGACCATTTCTTTGACCCTAAAAGGTAAGTGGAATGATCCAAAACAGAGCAAGCCCATCCCCCTAGCACAATATTAGGTAATTTATCTTCGAAAGCAAGGAATGAGGGATGAACATAAAAGAGTCATGAAATAGATAGTGTAGTAAGAAATAACCCCACCGACCCTCAACTTCCCCACACCACCACACGCCACGCCTTAAGAGGAATTTAAAATAATTGACATTAAAATATAAGTAAGTTCCATCCCTGATTTGATTTTTTGTGCTGTCCCGTCAATGAATTCAAGAGAATGAATTTTTAAGCGGACGTATTAAAAATAAATATGATTTCAATACTTCCTACTTTAATTCGAGGTTTTACATTGTCACATTGACATGGCTGCATAGTTGGCGGTCTAGGCAGGAGAAAATCGATTTTATCTCCAAGTTTATCTCTTACTAAGCTACAACGTGGATGCCATGTTAGGATGTAAAGTCTTGGAAGTAAAAACCCATGAGTACTTATTCACGCTTGTAAAAAATTTAGAGAAATTTTATGTGACAACCAATGTTTTAAAAACCAAACCAGTGATTGAACTGGTGGAGCTTCGAACTGGTGGAGCTTCCGATTCTGGTTCAACCGGGTTCTACCGATGGTCCAACCGGTATGAGTTGTATCTCATTAAAAAAATTCATAATAAGATTTATATATTCAAAAAATAAGTTTAAAAACTAAAAGTATTAAACTATAATTAGTTTGTAATTCTTTTTTTTTTTTATCAACCAAGTGTTTACTCTTTAAAGTTTTTAATAAACTTTAATTAATTTATAAGGGTACGCACCTTATTGCAAAGGGCATATCTTTCGCTTGCTTACAGGAGAAAGCCTCAAGCCTACGAAAGCCTCAAGCCTACGAAAGCCTCAAGCCTACAATCGCAATAGGAGCTCATCATTGCAACTAAACTCTCAGGCACACACTTGGGCTCGCTCCTGTGAAGGAAAGCACGAGTGGAGCAGGCACCGCATGAATTGGAATCATCTTAACTTTTTAAATAAATAATTTTTATGCCATTCATTTACCGATACCTGGGAGTCCATAAATTATTTATGCAGTACATCAAATGGTAGTCCATAAATAATTGGATTGAAATACGAAATATTTAAAAAGATCCTAATCCATTCTACTTTTAAGCATCATATGCATGCCCAGACTTAACTACCCGATACAGCACATATACATACACAAAGCAACTGTGTAATTGACCTCATTACAAAATATACAAAACTAAGTCTTTTTTTTCTTCGTTTTCTTTTGGGAAGATGAGAATAAAGTTAAAACATATGAGAAGCCATCCAAAAAAACACTACAAGAGCAATAACTTCCAATTCACCGCTTTCCCTTGGTTCTAGAGTGCCCAAGGCCGGCGACAAGGAGGCGCTTCCCAATCTCATGTCTTCCAATTGTGTTAAAACCATTTATATTTGGCAGTTTGGGGGACACCAGAACAGAAGAGTGTTTAGATGGATCAGTTGCCTGTTTTGTTAATTCAACCGCCAAACTGTCTAGCTTATTACTGATCAATTTGGTCTTAAGAACCATGGTAGAATTTTTCATCCTCTTAAATCTCGTACTTTTCTTGCAGAAGTTTTGTTTCAAATCTCGAGTTTGCCCACTCGGCAGCACCATCTGGGTTTTCACTGGGCTATTCACTTCATCCAAGTTTGAAAAGTACTGTTCTAGCATACCTGTCACTGAAACTGCATCCGATAAGCCCACTCCAGAAATCCTGTCACTGGAACAAGTTCCCTTTTCTTCCTTAGGAATAGTTTTACCAGTATTACCATCTTCCTGCAGCCAATTGTTTACATCAATACCACTTGTACATACAGATTCAAGCAGAGAGATGGCGTCACCACACAGAGAATCCCTCTTTGACTTTTCTCCATTCACACCACCTATCTTATCTTTTCTGATATCAAATTTATGTACTGCTTGAGAAAGTCCTTCCGTAGCCTTGGCAGACCGAAGTTGACTATCAGAAGAATGTTGACATAGTGAAGTTCTAACAACTGGTTCAACTATCAAATTTTCAATTTGAGCAACAGGTTCTTCATGAACTCCCAGATAACTAGATATGGCTGTTGTTTCAGCCACACCCTCTTGTTTGGAAGATAAAGGTGATCCTGATCCTTCTTAAAATCCTTCCTAGCTACATTCTGTGAGTCATTCTGCTTGTTTAGTTCCTTCATTTCCCTCTTCTTCCCAAAATTGTGACTATGATTTATGGGGTCTTCCGCTGGTTCATGTTGAGACCAATACTTTCCTCTCTTACTCTCATCTAAAGGAGAACATTCAAATTTTAATTTAACGCCAGTATTTCCACCATCTTTGACTGGAGCTGAAGCCAAACTAACCAGTTTCTCAAACTCTCCTGAAACAGTAGTTAAAATATTCTCACAATAGGGACTCATGGATGAAGCATTAGCAGCAGGCTTTGAAAGCTCCTCTTTACAAAGAAAAGCTCCTTCTGCCCTCTGTTGGTTATGACCAGTTTCTCTATTCGTTGTACGGAGCTCAACAGTAGTAGCATCCAAGTGAATGAACCAATTTTCCTCTGACCCTTGAAAAGCAAGCAGCATGGGCATGGCATTTGGAATATGGTAAAGGCATGATTTGCACTTTAGCTTCCAGAACAAACAGAATTTCGATGGTTAGACAAGAAATGGAATTTTGATGGTTAGAAATTATGGTTGAACAACAAACAGAACTTTCACAGTGAGACTATCTAATATCGTACGTCATGTAAGAAATGGTGAGACCAGAAACAAAAAGAGTGATAACAAATGTTTATACCTTTAGTGAGTTAACCCTGATTTCTCCAAGATAGGGAAAACAAAGGAAGTGCTCTTCTTCAAGCTTTCCTGAAAAAACATTGAAAGACTGATCTATTAATCTGGACAAGAAACAAAGGTGAATTGTACTATCCTCAGAATTACACAGTCAAATAGATTAAGTCGGTACAAATGGAAGTCTGTCAGAAGAGAAAAGTGATGAGAAGGGCGACTTTTGATACAAAATTGAGAAGTTGTCAAACAAAATATGATGCCTTTCCAACCAAGATATTGCACTACCGTCTAGGATGCAAAAGTTATGTGACAATACCGTGACTCTTCAACAGGCACAAGAATAATGATAAATAACTATGGCTTTCAAAAGGAAACTTTTAGATAACGTCTGCATCATAATTTACTTCAGGACAGCACAAAAATATGGGACACCTTGTTAAAAGCAATTCTTCACCCACTTAGTTTTCCTTATTTCTATTATATTTCTTCTGGCATGTATGTACCCTATGCCACAGGAATTTTCTTAATGCATCCTCTTTTGTGGAATTGTTATAAATAAATAAATTAATTAAAAGGGTAACATGCGTGGAGCTTCTAACTACTTGAAGTTGTTAGGAAACTTGTGCTCACAAGAAGTACTAGTTACTCATTTATTACCGGAAAGATGGGGAGCTGGAACGGCTGGGAGATTGAGAATCAAACTTGGGAGTCAACCCTCTCAAAGTATCTTCAAATAATAAGTCTATATTACAAAATCAGGATTTCAGGTTACAGAACTATAAAAAACAGCCTACATGGTTTTGTATGGTACTAATGATATTCATCAAGTGTCAGCCAAATACATAATATAGAAAATTTAAGTATCTTTTGTCCTGCATTCCCATTTCCCGTCCCTCGATACCTCAAGTAACAACTACGCAATGAAACTAGCAGAAAAGTCCTTTTTCAGAGCACCGTCAGGAGGCAATTTTCAAGAACACAAGCTTTTGCCTTGTTGAACGAAGCAGCTTAAACCAATTTCTCATGCAAACCCAACAGATTGATCATACCGAACCTCGAAGATTTTGTCCTCTATATGTTTTAAACTAACCGACCATAAAAATCAAACTTGGCCAACTAGCCTGCAAACCAACTCATGATCGAGAAGAAAATTCATCAAGAAAACAAATACATCAACGCCTATGCCATTATAAGCGGTGGTAGTAGCCGTCGATACTCATATCTCAAGGCATTAAAAAGTCTCGCTTTAAATTCTTACCTTTCAGATCACCCGCCACAATGTGTGGAGAAACCCTACCACTAAACGTGTACCCAAATTGCTTTCTATAAACACAGGCAACTCTACTGAATGACGAGTCAGGAGGAAGAGGAAGCGTAGCTAGCGAGCCCCAACCTTCGGGATGAACATAAAAGAGTCGCGAATTAGATAGTGTAGTAAGAAATAATCCCACCGACCCTCAACTTCCCCACACCACACCACGCCGCGCCTTAAGAGGAATTTAAAATAATTGACATTAAAATATAGAGTAATGATACGGGGCCGCTCTCCGAGTCACCCACAGCGGCTCTCACATAAAAATTAAATAATATATTTTATGTGACAACCAATGTTTTAAAAACCAAACCGGTGATTGAACTGGTAGGAACCGGTAGAGCTTCCGATTCTAGTTTATTCAACCGGTATGAGTTGTATCTCATTAAAAAAATTCATAATAAGATTTATATATTCAAAAAATAACTTTAAAAATACAAAAACAATTAAAATGCTAATAAGAGTAACTAGACCGGTTCCAACTCGTTCGGTCCAATTCATAGTTTAGCGGTTGGAGCGTTAAAACCGGCTAGTCAACCGGTTTTTGACCATTTCTGGGTTTTTGAGCAAATCGAACCGTTCAAAGCCCCATTTTCGGTTGAACTCGATCGAACCGGCCGGTTTGGTTTGGTTTTTAAAACACTGGTCACAACCAACTAAAAAGTAATTTTTTTAGACATCAATATTACTGACATTAAAATCATTGTGTAGCCCTTCAATATTTACAATTAGAGCATTGCTAGCTGCACTTGCCTACTGATCTTGTCTGAGACAATAATGAAAATTTTAAAAAGATAAAAATATTTTTTAGTTTATGAAATTTTAAAATCTGAATAGATAAACCTTAAACAGTTGTGTTCCACATTGGCTGGTAAGTCGGATGGGTACAACTAGTATTTATAATTAGAGTAATTCTAGGTTCACCTATGTACACCAGCCAATCCAAAACACAGTTGCCTATAGTTTATCCTTTAGAATTTAGGATTTTATAAAATAAACAATATTTTTAAATTTTTAAAGTTTTTCTATCTTGTGGTGGCGTCAGGTAAGTAGAATAGGTACTGCGGTCAGGTGCAGCTAGCATTACTATTCTCCTTATAATTGTTGTGGATTCAATCTTCTATATATCCCAAGTATAGACCAATAAGTACAAAATAAAAATAAAAATAAAAATAAGCCCATTCATGAGACTTTTCAATTTTATTTTTAGGCTTATCATTTGTTCATTATCTATATTAATAATGGACAATAAAAAATTAATACTATAATAAAATATAATGACGTGTTTATTGTTTAACTTAAAAAATAACTTTATTCTGAATTTCTTTCTAATGGTTTTGTCTTTTAGAGCTAATGTTTTAGTTTTTAATTTTTACACTATCTTTATCTACGCCAGCTCATCTTTGAAAAGATGGGGTTTCCAAAATCCTACCTTTGCTGGCTTTCATATTAAATCTAAGTTTAATTGTAATTGTAATTAGGTACACATGTTAGATAGGTTGATAATTTGTCAGAGTTAGTTAAAACTTTATCTTTCCACACGTACAACTGTAAATAAATTTATGCTTTGTACAATATTTGGATAATTTGAATGAAATTCATTTTCTTTCTCTCTCCATTATTTGTCATATGTTTGTTTTGAACTTGTCTGGCTTCAACTTCTCATTAATCTTGATGTTTCTTGCGCTAAATCTATTCCTCTATTTGCTTATAAAGCCAGAGCCAACCACTCGAGTTTATCATGAGCAAACAAAATACATTGAGGTTGATTGCCCTTATATTCGTGAATGGGTTTGTGTTAAAGTTCTTTGTCTCACTTAGTCTCATCATGTGATCAAGTTGCAGATTCGTTCACTAAGCCCGTGTGTTTTGCAAGCCATGAATATCTTGGAAGCAAATTGTTGTTTGTTGACAACTATCATCAATTTGAGGGCGATGTCGAACAACGAAAATGTGACCTATTGTAACTGTATTTTAGGAATCTTTGATTAGTTAAGATTCCACTTATAGATAAGCACTTTGTATTTAAATAGACCTGTAATTTTTGTAATGAATTAACTGAGAATTACACTATCTTATTTTACTGTCTTTTATTAGGATTGCTTTAATGAATCTTAATCAGGATCAACATTTTGTTGCTACCTATTTCACTAAGCTGAAAACTTCATGGGAAGAGTTCACTAATTTTCGTTTGGTTTGCACTTGTGGAAAATATTCTTGTGGTGGAGTTAAAAGCTAACTGTGTTTTATCAATCTTAATATGTCATGGCCTTCCTCATGGGTTTGAAAGCAAAGTTTTCTCATGTTTGTAGCCAGATCTTACTTCTTCATCCACCTCCTCCCATTGATAAAGTCTTCTCTCATTACTCAAGAGGAACAACAGTGACAGAGTAATGTTTCCTCTCTTGACGTTGATTTGAATAATGTTGTGGTTTTTGCTGTTAAGAGTGATCTTTCCAGGTCGAACACAAGAGCTGGACACAACAAGAATCATAAGAAGGAAAGACCTTTTAGCAATCATTGTAACTAGCATGGCCAATTGATAGATACTACAAATTGCACAGTTATCCTCCTGGCTACAAGCCATGGCTATGTATTAGATGCTGAGCAGCCTACTTCTGGTTTAGTCAATGATGTTGTTACCTACTATGGAGCTTCTACTTTTAGTTTTGGATCTGGTAGCAACTTCTTTCAGCAACTTACTGATGTTCAATATTATCAATTGATGCAAATGTTATCTTCTCATATGCCTTCTTCATCTCTTACTGATCAGCACTTGCCTTCTTCAGCTTCTTCTACAGCAGGTACATGTTTGTCTATTTCTTTGTCTTCTTTTTTGTCAACATTTTGTGATCTTTCTCATGGAGAATTGGTTAAAGATAGAACTCCAATCTCCTCTCCGCAATCCATTATGTTTTCAAATATCTTCCAAACCAACCTTTCTTCCATCGTATTTTTTTTTCAGATATCAAGGCACCTTTCTAGAAAAGAAAGGTACCATTTTGTTTCAGGACTCCTTTCCTTTCTTCCTTAAAATATGTAGTGTGTAAAAGATGCTCAAGTGCCTGAAGAGAGCTACCCGTAACTATAATACCATCCACATAGATGAAAATATTTATAGTGAAGTCAGAACCGTACTTAAAACATCAAAGAATTGTCAGCTTTAGAGAGAGTAAAACTGAGTTCAAGCAGATAGCGCGTGGCCTCTGTTTAAGATCATACAGAGACTTGCACAACTGGCATACTGCAAGAGGTTGTGAAGGACCATATAAACTAGCTAAGATAGAGTTCCATTTAGAAAGCATTGCTGATATCTAGTTGACGGATTACCCAATTTTTCTTATTGCGATTGCAAAACTGCCGAATAGTAACCGGTTTGACTACTGGAATGAAAGTCTCAAAGTAGTCTAACCCTCTCTCTAATTGAATCCTTTTGCTTCTAAGCTAGCCTTATACCTTTCAACTGAGCAATCTGATTTATCCTTTGACGAAACACCCACTTACAGCCTATGGCCTGTCTCCCTTGTGGCAAGGAAACAAGTGTACAAGTTTACTTAGTCAACAGTGTATTAATTTTAGCTTGCATTGCCTCTTGCGACTCTAGCTGTTTTGACAGCCTGACTAAAACATGTTTGTTCAATCGGACTAGGGGGCAGGTCTGGATGATTACAGGTGGCTGTAAAACTCTGGGCTTGATGTTACTGATCATAGATCAGTGGTCAAGCGATGGGTAGCAAAGGGAAGCATGAGGGCGAGCAGTAGAAGTAGCAGGAGTCTGATCAGTAATGGGATTCAGGTTCGGATGAGGAGTGGGACTAGGTGAGACACCAGAAGAAAAGTCAACCAAATTCGGAGATAATGTAGGCCGAACCGGAGAGTATGGAGGGGCTGTACTGGTAGAAACCAGGAGTGAGAGCGACGGTCCACCCAATGCAGAAGGAAGTAGCAGCAGGGTGATTGGAGAAGAAGGTGAAGATAGTCTGAGGAACAGAATGCAAGGGGGAGCAAGGAAATGGGAATGTCTTTTGTCGAAAACCACACTGCGACCAATGAAGGCGTGACCTGTAGAAGTATCCGAAACACTTATTGCTCTTATAATTGGGGTGATATCCAAGAAGTACACCGGCTATAGAACAATATCAAGCTTATGAACAAAATAAGGACCAAAGTGCGGATAACATAGACAACCAAAGATGCGGAAAAGCGAGTAATCTGGTGGGCGACTGAGAGAAAATCATATGGATTCTAGAAGAAAAGTAGTGTGGGAAGCTGATTGATAAGAAAGACGATGGCGGTGAAAAGGCAGAGGCCCAGTGAATTTTAGGCTTAGAGTCTTGCACAAGCAGATTCATGTCCATTTCAGCTATGTGCCTATGCTTGCGCTCAGCCATGGCATTATGCTGAGGGGTTTAAGGTCAACAAATCTAGTGATGAGTACCCGAGGCAGCAAAAAGAGACTTAAATTGATGATTAACAAACTGTGTTCCCCATCAAACTGAAAATATTTTATTTTAATGGAGAGTAAATTTTCAGCCAAAGTTTTGAATTAAATAAACCTATAAGTAAACTTCAGATTTCGTGTGCAGAAAAGACACCATGTATATATACTATACTAATCAATGAATGAAACATAGTATTTAAAACCACCAAAGGATTGAATAGGACAAGGTCCCCAAACATCTGCACATACAGTATACAACAAAGAAGTTACATGGAGCACAGGAGTAGAAAAAGGCATGTAATTGATTTAGAAACGCAACAAACATGACACAATGCCTTTTTATTAGAAACCTCAATCTTTAAAACTCGAAATACATTGTGCAGAATTTCAGAACTGGGGTGTCCTAATCTTAGGTGCCAAATAGAAAATGGGGAAACAACTGAAAGCAAACACGATGGAAAGGAAGCATGATCCATGACATAAAACCCATTCCTACGCTGACCCAAGAGTAAAGTTCTGCCCGTATTGGCTTCCTGGACAATGAAGCCATTAGAATCGAATATAACATTTCAATTGTAATCAGAAGTGAGATTACTAACATAGAGAAGATTTTTGAGGGAAGAGAGAACATGTAGGACATTGAAAATAGTTAAGTATGGGTTTAACCGATGTGAACCAATAGAGGAGATAGCCAAACCTGTACCATTGCCAAGGTGGACTTGATCCGAACCAATGTACTGGGCGCCGCCAGTGAGCATAGTGGAGTTAGAAGAAATATGAAGGAAACACCAGAATCTGTATACTAGGTTAAATCATTGGTATTGTCAACCTGGAGCGAATACATCTATGGGGTCACAACATTCTGAAATACGTGATTTAAGCGATTGCAGTACTGAACAACAGAGTGACCATATTTCTGGCAGATTTGGCATGTTGGGTGAGTAGTGCTATCAGAATTCTCAGACTGGCCGTTACCTTGTCCTCGGCCTCCATGGTTACCTTAGCCTCTATTATTCCCACCCCGCGCACGACCATTGGAACGACCTCGGCCACCGTGAGTGGCGACATTAAGAGAAGGGCATGCTGATGTGTCAACTCCGACAGAGTTCGAGCATCTATAGACGATGCTCTTTTGTAAGGAGGAGATTCTCTGAGTCCCAAATGAATGTGGGTCCTTACGATCGGTGACAATCTGGGCAAATAACTTGAACTCCTTTCCAAGACCCTTAACAGCATAGTGAGTAATTGTATAATTATCTAATGCTAATCTGATGCAGTGAGATCATCAACTATGTTCTTGATTTTGTCGAGATAAGCCAACATTGAAAGGGGCCCTTTTCGAGTTTGCAACTCGAAAACAAAGACGGTTCAACTGAGCCTGATTGGTAGAGGCAAAAGTGGACTTCTGCTTCTGCCACATCGTGCATGTTGTGGGAAGACCAAGCGTGTAGCCAATGTGGCTGTCAGACAAAGTGGAGACAATTTAACTCTGAATAGTTTGATCAAGAATGAACCACAGCATGTACGCGGGATTGTCTACTATCATATCAGAAGAATCAGATGGAACAAACTTACGTGGTGCGACATTAGAGCCATCAATGAACTCCATTACTTGTAGGCTGTGCTGAGCGGGCATCATCTATAGGCGTCAAAGATGATAGTTCTGCCTGTCAGTTTAGTGGACATGTTATACGAGATGTTGGAAGCGTTTATGTGATATTGGTCGAGCATTACGCCACGTCGAATGTTGACCTCGAGTGAGAGTTTGAATGGGCATTGCGCAAAATAGAGGGAGTAGTAGAGGAACAAGGCAATGAATCAATTATTGAGCTAGAACTTCACGATAAGCAAGAGAAAAGGATAAGAAGAAGATGACCAAGATTTAAGACTAGGGCTGGCTCTGATACCATGTAAACATGGAATTTCTGGTTGTATTATTTTATGTGAACAAGATTACATCCATGTTAGGTCACTTTGACCAAATCAATAAAGAATCTTACGAAAGATAATCACAAAAATAAATTAAGTACACATTAACAAGGAGTTAAGGCAGGTCTTTTTCAGACATATCTTCTAATTGATACTTTGCTAGAGCGAGAAGTCGGTCTCTAACATAGTGCATTTGATTTTTCTCCTAATTCTGGAATGCAAACCTTTTTCTTAAACTAGGCACTATTTCATTCAAAAATCCAAAGATATACCCATTTTCCATGAAGCAGAACTCTACTTTACATGCAGACGCTCTATCTCATTTGTTTACTCTTCCTGATTTTTATTTTCTATATTGTAGGCCCCTGCAACTTCTACACCTCCACCCTAGGACCTTTCCAGCTCTTCTCTCTCTCTCTCTCTCTCTCTCTCTCTCTCTCTCGTTGTCTCTCTCTCTCTCTCTCTCTCTCTCTCTCTCTCTCTCTCTCTCCTATCTCATTTTGTCTGCATGCATGTGTCTCTCTGTCTCTCATCTGCCTCTCTCTCTCACTATCTCTCTTGTATACATGTGTTCGTGTGTCTATGTATGTTGTACACTATGCTTTCTCTGTTTAAAATTGTTCTTGTTCATTTGACTATTTATTCAATTGCTCAAAGAATGTGTTTTATGTTAGATTATGTATTATTATTAGAGAAATATTTGTCCTTTTACCCTTGAAGGGTATTTTAGTCTTTTTGTAATATAACTCTGTTTATAAGCTCATTGATTTTTAATAAAATATTAATCCCATTTAAATCAGAAGTTCCTAATTTGACATGGTGTCAGAGCCACTCGGGTCTGACTCGGTGCAACTCAGGCTGATTCATCTTCACTCAGCTTTGTCTCAAAGCAACTCGGTTTGACTTGTCGGGACTCAGTGCTGACTTGCCGTCCCCAAATCTTTTGGGCTAGGGTTTCTGAAACCCTTGTCACTGCATGCTGCTTTCTGTTCGTCGCCGTACGCCGCTAGTCGTTGTCATACATCGCCAACCATCGCTGGTCGTTGCCTTCCATTCGCTGATGCTCGTTTTCCTTTGGTTTTCAGGGTTCTGTCAACTTGATCGCCATCGTCTGGTGATTCTTCACCATTGTCGGCGACGCCTCTGGTGCTAATTGTTGTTTGTGTAGGCGTTTGGAAGCTTGGTTGGGTGTTTCAAAGGAATATGGGGAGCCTATTGGAGGACATTTTGGTGATTTTGGGGCTGTGTTTGCCTTGTTGCCCCACTAGAGGAACTTTTATTCTTCTCGGAGCTGCAGGACTTTCTAGGTCGTCAGAGATGCTCGCCTCAGATTCTGCAAATTGAGGAGTAAGGTTCGTTGAGTAAGGGAAGAACTGTATCAAGTTGGAGTACTAAGGACAGTTTCTGCATCCCCATCTTCCATTACTCTCTCGAGTGAATACTGAGTTTTGTTCAGCAGCGGAGTGATTTGATTTTCTGGTTTGATGATTAGTCATTAAGGTAAACGTTTCCACCTCAATCTGATTCAGATATTCTGGTTGTCCTTATTCGTCTTTCATAGTTGGGCTCTTTTGATGTCTTGTGTTTTGATCTGGGCCAATCTTATTATATTTTGTTGATTGAGTACTGGTTTTTTCAGTGTGACTTGAGAAGCTTGTGTTGACCTTGTTTGTTACTTTTATTATGGCTAAAGCGGTTGATAACGTTCAGAATGTGCCAGTTAAGTTAAACAAAACTAATTATGTTCAAAGGGCCTCCCTTATGAGTAATTATTTGAAGGGACAAAATTTATGGATGTATATTACTGGTAATTATAAATTGCCTGATGGTTCTTGTAGAAAAGTGTTAGTCATTGACTAACAAATCAACCTAGTGTCCTAATAGGACACTAAGAGTAATAATTTGACTAGAACTTGGTCATTGTAGTCTAAGAGGAATTAGACTTAAAATCAGATTAGGAATCTCCGTGTAACTCTATAAAAGAGTAGATGTACATACTTGAAGATACAAGCTATTAAATAAAGAATTTTTATTCTTTACTTCGTTCTTCTTTATGCATGCCGTTTTTAACATGATATCAAAGCAGGAATCCCTGTTGTGGTCTGGACAAAGATTTGTACGTATCTCAGCTTGATTTTTGAGATCGGCATCTCAGAGTGGGAATCCTCTGGTCTCTCGGCCTACTCCAAACACGCCGAACTCACCGAAGCTCCCTCCGCTGCCGCTGTTGTTTCCGCTTGCAGTTCGCCGTCTCGGCCTGCTGCCTGCCTCTTCATGGCCCTCATCTCGCTGTCACAGCCGTCGCCTCACCGTCACGGCCCTCGACTCGCTGTCTCGGCCCTTGCCTAGCCGTCGTGGCCCTCGCCTAGCCGTCGTGGCCCTTGCCTAGCCGTCGTGGCCCTCGCCTCACCGTCGCGGCCCTTGCCTCGCCGTCGCGGCCCTCGCCTCGCCGTCGCGGCCCTCGCCTCGCCGTCGCGGCCCTCGCCTCGCCGTCGCGGCCCCACGCCTCGCCGTCGCGGCCCTCGCCGCCGTCGCGGCTCGCCGCCGTCGCGCCCTCGCCTCGCCGTTGAGGCCCTCGTCTCTCCGTCGTGGCCTTCGCCTCGCCGTCGCGGCCCTCGCCTCGCCGTCGCGGCCCTCGCCGCCCGCCGTCGCTGCCATCGCCTCGCCGTCGCGGCCCTCGCCGCCGCGCCGTCGCTCGCCCTCGCCCTCGCCCTCGCCTCGCCCTCGCCTCGCCTCGCCCTCATGCCCTCGCCTCGCCGTCGCGGCCTCGCCTCGCCGTCGCGGCCCTCGCCTCGCCGCTGCCCTCGCCTCGCCGTCGCTTGCCCTCGCCTCGCCGTCGCGGCCCTGCCGCCTCGCCGTCGCTGCCCTCGCCTCGCCGTCGCGGCCCTCGCCTCGCCGTCGCGGCCCTCGCCCTCGCCGTCGCGGCCCTCGCCTCGCCCGTCGCGGCCCTCGCCTCGCCGTCGCGGCCCTCGCCCGCCGCGCGTCGCGGCCCTCGCCCTGCCGCCTCGCCGTCGCTGCCCCTCGCCTCGCCGTCGCTGGCCCTCGCCTCGCCGTCGCGGCCCTCGCCTCGCCGCCCGCCGGCCCTCGCCTCGCCGTCGCTGCCCTCGCCCTCGCCGTCGCTGACCCTGGCCTCACCGTGGCGGCCCCTGTCCTCGCCTTCGCGGCCCTCGCCTCGCCTCGCTGTCGCGGCCCTCCCAGAACCCGTTGCGGCCCTCGCCGAAGTTGTAGCGGCCCTCGCCGAAGTTGTCGCGGCCCTCGCCGAAGTTGTCGCGGCCCTTGCTGAAGCAGTCGCAGCCCTCGTGTCGCTACGTGTCGCCAAGTGTCGCCGCCGCGGTCCCCTGCCGAAACCCCCTCAGACTCTCGCCGTGCCTTCGCTGCCGCCGCATCTCTTACGGGAGTTCTTCTCTTAGGGTTTATTTCCCTAAGTTATTTTTCTCTCTGCCCGACCTGGCCCGAACAAAACCGAGTAGAGCTGACTGACCCGAGCCGACCAGATTCAGACCGAGTCGAGTCCTACCGAACCGGAATGGACTGAACCAAGTCGATCAGACTCAGACTGAACCGGACTGAGTCCACTCGACCCAGTCCGGCTCTTGAAAAAAAATGAGTGAAGAGATGACTGACTTTGAACTTAAGCCTGTACATGAAGAAGACAAGGATGACTCATCTGAAAAAATCTTTGGTGAAAAATTCAACTGCAAAAATTATCTTTGATGGGCACGGGCTGCTGAAGTACATATTGGCGCAAGGAAGAAATCAAAATTCATCTTTGAAGAACCTCCTGAACGAAGAACGGAAGCCTGGACTTCCGGTAATCAGATGATGTTGTCATGGATTTTGGCAAGTTTGGAGAATAATATCACCCCTGTGAGCCACCTCGCCTGTGCTTATGAGATGTGGAACACGCTGCAAAACAGGTACTTTCAACAAAACAACTTATCTCGGGTTTATGACTTATATGCAAAATGTTTTAGTCTAAACTGTGGAGGAAAAGCCCTTGTGCACTTTGCAAGCGAATTTGAGGCTGTTATTCAAGAAATAAACAAGTTGCACCCTTTTGCCGAGGCGAGACTATGATGAGGAGATAGAGAAGAGTTGATCATTGCTCGTTTCCTTCTTACCCTTGGCTTAGAGTATGAGCCTATTCGAGCAGAAACTCTTGTGTGAACGGATAAGCCCACACTTGAAGATGTGTATGGTTGTCTCATGAGAGCAGAACCAGCAAAGTGCCGAACAAAACCTCCGTTAATCAGTCAGAGTCATCTGCTATGGTTGTACAAGGAGGTACTAAGAATACAGCAAAAAGTTCTGAGGACAGGGGAGGTTGTGAAAAAATAGAGACCAGTACAATCCATTCCCTCACAAGTGGTCTGAAAAATCACCTGCCGAACGTTGCTGGAAGAAGTATGGTAGGCCTAACGGGCCAAGCAAAATGAACAGCTCTCCTGGGCCAACCAAGCCACTCGAGAATGACACTCGAGTCAGCTAGCTACTCTCAAAACAAAACTACAAAACTTGATGACCCGAGTTGGTCAGCTAGCATCTCCATCTTCAGAACCTATAGCAACTCTGGCCCATACAGGTAATTCTGTATTACATGTTAAAAGGGTACACCTAACTGGGTCATAGACTCAGAGCTTCTACACACATGACAGGGACTCCTTCTTTATTGCCTTACATTCATTATCATTTGAATTTGGGTCATGTGTCCATTGCCATATCATTTGAATTTGGGTCATGTGTCCATTACCAATGGGTCTCGGTCTCTCGAGTCTTTGGAATAGGTACCTTATCTTTATCTAGTACAATTTCCTTTAGTGGTGTTATTGTTGTTCCCTCTTTTCCGGTCAATCTACTTTCCGTTAGTCGAGTTGACAAAATAGTTACATCAGTAAATTATTATTCCTTTTTGACCATTGTATATTTCAGGACCTCAAGACGGGAGTGACGATTGGTGCAGGGAATTGAGAAAGGTGGCGTGTACGTTCTGGAGCAACCTCAGAATTTAGTATCTTGTCTATCTCTTTTGCCAGTGGAGTGGTGCACTCGTTTGGGTCATCTAAGTAAGGACAAGCTCCTTCCTCATTATCTAGAGGATTTGAGATAAATTGTGACGCATGCCAACTTGGTAAACAACACAAAGTTTCTCTTCTCTCTAGAGATAGTATATTTACTTATTCTTCTTTTCAGTTAGGTCATTCAGATGTGTGGGGTCCTTGTCCCATGTCTACTCTCAACAGTTATCGTTATTTTGTGTCTTTATTGATGATTTCACTCGTGTTTGTTGGGTCTATCTAATGAAATAAAAATCTGAGGTTTACAACATTTTTAACAGTTCTATGATGAAATACAAACTCATTTTGGTTGTTCTATTAAAATTTTGTGGAGTGATAATGGTAAAGAATATGTTTCAACTGAGCTTCTCTCCTTTTGTGCTGAAAAAAGGCGTCGTCCATCAGTTTTCATGTCCATACACACCACAACAAAACGGACTGGCTGAACGTAAAATAGACACTTGTTAGACATTGCACGTTCCTTATTGTTTCATATGTCTGTCCCACACTATCTATAGTGTAATGCATTACTAACAGCATGTATGCTCATCAATCATATGCCATCTTCTGCCTTAAAGGGTCAAGTGCCACTCCAAATATTGTCCCCAAAATCTCCTATATACTCGGGTTGAACCACATGTATTTGGATGTATGCTATGTTCTCAACACATCACCCGAAAAACATAAGTTGTCACCTCAGTCCATCGTTGTGTGTTCTTAGGATACTAAAGAGACAATCAAAAGGGTATAGATGTTATCATCCATCCTCACATCGTTGGTTTACGTCCATTAATGTGTCATTTTTGATAATATCTCCTACTTTGGTTGTGGGTCTGAGTCCCCAAATAAGTTTCTTCCACAGGGTTGAAGAGTCCATAGGAGCCTCAACCATCAGAATGTGCACCAACCTTCTCTCCCGCACCAGTTCATTCTCAGACAGGTCAAAATCTTCTATATCTCCTTCTGAATTTTGTGATTTACTCTTACCCATTTATGTTCGGAAGAGGTTCGTTCTTGCTCTAAGCACCTTATTTCCAACTTTGTTTCGCTCTCACAGTTATCTCCTCCATATAAATTGTTTGTTTCACTATCGACTCCACTATTGTTCCTCACTCTGTGTCGGAAGCCTTGTCTAGGCCAGAGTGGCAAGCAAGCTATGTTAGATGAGATGCGTGCACTTGAGGACCAACATACTTGGGATTTATGCACTTCCCACTAGGTGCAAAAATTGTTGGTTGCAAGTGGGTGTATACTAGAAAATACAATAAAAAAGGAGAAGTTGCATGATTTAAAGCAGGCCTTGTGGCAATAGGCTATACTTAGACCCTTGGGATCGATTGTGGTGAGACTTTCTCTCCTGTTGCTCGTTTAAATTCTCTTCGGATCTTATTATCTGTTGCAGTTAACAAGGGATGGTCCCTACATCAGTTGGATGTCAAAAATACTTTCTTATTTGGAGCTCCAAGAAGAGGTATAAATGGAGCAACCTCCTGGGTTCGTTGCTCAGGGGGAGGAACGCAAGGTGTGTAAATTGAGCAAGTCATTGTATGGTTTAAAACAGAGTCCTAGAGCATGGTTCGTAAAAGCTGAGTCAGGTAATGTTCTCGTTTGGTTTCCACCGTAGTAGATCTGATCAATTTATTCTGAAAAAGCAGTGGGATAGTTATTGTGTTGGTATATGTGGGTGATATTATTATCTCGGGAGATGACCATGCTGGCATAATAGTAGCTAAAAGGTATCTTGCAACAAGGTTTCAGACTAAGGACCTTGGTTCATTAAAATATTTTTGGGTATTGAAGTACCACGGAGTGCTGCTGGTCTATTGTTGACCCGTAAGAAATATGTGCTAGACATGTTAATGAAACAGGTTTGTTAGTACGAGGCCAGCAGAGGCGCCCATGGACCTGAATTGCTCTTTGTTCGAACCACAGATTCTCCAGCACTAGAGGATAAGGCACGCTATAAAAGACTGGTTGGAAAATTATTATATGCAACAGTCACAAGGCCAGATATTATGTTTGCTGTCAGTTTTTGAGTAGATTAATGGAAGAACCACTGACAATTCACTTTGAAGCGGTTTATAGAATTCTCGAGATACTTAAAGAAGTCACCAGGTAAAGGAATTCTATTTTGCAATAATGGGCTTGCAAATATAAGTCCAGCCTCAGATGTAGACTATGCAGGCTCCTAGACAGACAGAAAATCATCCAGTGGTTATTGTGTGTTTGTGGGAGGAAATCTTGTAACGTGGAAGAGCATGAAACAGTCTGTTGTAGTAAAATCAAATGTTGAAGCTGAATACCGAGCTATGGCCCTGCTTTGCTTGTGAACTTATGTGGGTTAAGTCTTTAGTTACAGAGTTTGGCCAAGAGGTAAAGTTGCCTATGCCAATGGAGTGCATCAATAAAGCTGCAACCTTCATTGCCAGCAATCTAATCTTTAGGGTTTAGGGTTAAGTCTAATCTTTCAAGAAAGAACCAAACACATTGAAGTAGACTGTCATTTTATTCGAGAACAAGTGATGTCGGGATTATTTCCACCATTCGTGAGAAACGAAGACCAAAAGACAGATTTGTTCACCAAAGCTTTGGCAAGAATCAGATTCGAAATATTATCGACAAGTTGGGATTACATGATATTTACAGCCCCAACTTGAGGGGAGTGTTGAGACGTGTTAGTCATTGACTCACAAATCAACCTAGTGTCCTAATAGGACACAAAGAGTTGTAATTAGACTAGAACTTGGTCATTGTAATCTAGGAGGAATTAGAATTAAAATCAGATTAGGAATCTCCGTGTAACTCTATAAATAGAGTAGATGTACGTACTTGAAGATACAAGCTATTAAATAAAGAATTTTTATTCTTTGCCGTTCTTC
>CM039666.1:22080521-22158021 GCA_022405105.1 Aristolochia contorta
GAGTTCCAATTCATATTTAGAGGTAAAGGTCAAGAAATCAGTCAAAAGAACCATCGATTTTATGTATTAGCCTTTTGAAGATTCCATCAAATCTTATTGAACTGTGATATGATAAAACTTAAATAAATTATTAGATAAAATATTGTATGATTTAATACTTTTTGAAAAAAATATATGAAGATGTACTTGATTGTAAATACATTAATATGTTTTGCTTTATGTGATTATTGTATTGTATTCCACTTGTTAAGATGGAATATAGTCTATTTCAGTGACATGCGATGAGATATAAGTCAAAACTGTTGGATTAATTTTTAATCATGTAGAGAGTAATGGCCAGCAAGAAAACCAATCAGTCTCCAATATTTTACAATTGTACTGAGCGTTAGTATTTCAATCGATTTATAGTCTCGCTCAAGCAACCAAAGTTTGAAAGAAACAATTGGCAGTTTTCCGCTTGGCGCCTTCTAAACGCTCTGAGCAATACTCCTTCATATTAGAGATTAGTCCCACATAGATACACGAGTATAAAAGATCCTGGCTTAATAGTTGGAAATAGGCTTCCTAACTTTGGCTAGTCATTTTGGGATCGACCTTGGCCCAACTTTACATGGTATCAAAGCGGGTGCTCCTACGTGGGCCTCCACCCAAATTGTCCACGTGTTGGAGCCCAAAAGAAGGCTCACACGTGCGGGGGAGTGTTAGAGATTAGTCCCACATAGATAAACAAGTATAAAAGATCATGGCATATTAATTGGAAATAGGCTTCCTAACTTTGGGTAGTCATTTTCGGATCAACCTTGTCCCAACTATACACTTCAAAGTGATACAGTTTCCTGAAGAGATGCGCTTTCAAGAAGATTTTAGATTGGCATACTCCATCACTCGATACACAATTTCCCTGAAGAGATGCGCTTTCAAGGAGCTTTTAGATTGGCATACACCGTCAATGACGCAATTTCCAATGGAAAATCTACACGGTCATTAGATTGGATTGGCAACATCACACTCATTGAACACTACTAAATAAAATACCAAAATGAGCGTCCGGGCTGCCTAAATAAAGTATTTTTATATGGAAGGGTTAAATGTTAAAAACTTATCCAATTTATCTAGAAAATGTATAATGAAGAGGGTGGTATAATATCACGTACAACAGGTGATAAGTTTCCTATCTATATAGCAATGGGAGTGGTATAATATGATACACAATAGGGGATAGCTGTTTAACCAATATAGCGATGTGAGCAATATAATATCATGTACAGCAGAGGATAGGTTTTTCTAACTAACATAGCAATGAGAGCGGTATAATATCATGTGAATTAGAGGATAACTATCTTACCAATATAGCGATGCATGCCATATTATAACATGTATGGTTGAGGATAGCTTTCTATTTAATATAGTGATGACAACGTGTATATCATGTACAATAGGAGATAGGTTTCTATAATATAACGGAGAGAGCAGTATAATATCATATATAGTAGGAAATAGGTTTCTAACCAATATACCAAAGAAAGTGGTATAATTTTGTATAGTAATGGAGGGTTAGTCGTAATTAAAATCAGAGTAATGCTAGACGCACTTAGCAGACGCACTCTAGCAGACGCACCTATCCAACCTACATGTTAATCTAAACCCTTAAAAATATCAAAAAATATTTTTATAAAATCCTATTTTCTAGAGGATAAACCCTAGGCATCAATGGTTTAGATTAACAAGCCCATTGGATAGGTGAGTAGGCTAAGTGCAACTAGCATTATTCTTAAAATCAGTTTCAGGGACACTAATGTCCAAGAAAAGACACTTTGTTCCCCATAGTCGATCTTCAAGCCCCCATGACTTTAAACTCCCCCTAAAAGTCAGGGAGACTTCAAAATCCCCAACCATGTGTAAATTAGTCGACCTGTTGAGAATTCCATGTCTCGCTCCAGGAGGTTGAGTTTTCAAGTCCCTCCAATTCTCCGTGTCGAAAGAACGGTTCAACGCTTATGTTACAGCTTTGCAGCTCGTCTTTCTCTTTTGCTCCTCTGTCACTCGATGCTGCTCTTTGTCTCTCTCGCTTCTTTCTGTCACAGAGCTTCTTTCTCTCTTTGCTTATCTACTTCTCTCATCATTTCTCTCTCTCTCTCTCTCTCTCTCCCTCTCTCTTCTCTCTTCACTTCTCTCTTCGATTCTCTCTTTCTCTCTTTCCTTCTTTTTTCCTCTTTAGATTATCCTTCTCACTTCCCTTCTCTCTTTCCCCTCTTTGCTTCTCTCTTTCTCTTTGCTTCTTTTTCTCTTTGCTTCTCACGTTTTGGAGATTTTACTACTCTTCCTTGATGATACTTAAACTCATTTATCATTGTTGCATCAATTGGGATAAAAGGTATGTTTTCTAACAGAAATCTATGAATCGTTGCTGTAATTTTATCTCTGTTTTTTTAACTCCGTTTTTCTAATTCTTGCCCGATAGACCTTGTTCTGATATTCTTTTTCAAAATCTATGTTTCTGAAATTCTGTTCCGATATGTCCTTTCCTTAAATTTTGTTCTAAATTTATTTTCCTGAAATGCTATCGTAGCATAAACTTAGCTCAAGGGAGGCAGGTGGAATTGTACCAAAAGAGAGGATAGTTTGTGTAGGCAGTCTGTAATTGGAACAATAAGCAGATACACAATTAAGCAAATGCTTTTTTCATATTTCTTGCAAGATAAAGATAAGAACATCAAGAATGTTCTTTTCGTCTGTGGTATATATCTACTATCTCGGTTGTGATTTATGTCACTTGTGCAATATGTTAGTTTTATATAAGCAGAAGAGGCTATAGACATTCACTTCTAACTTGCAGTCTTTTTAAAGTTATCAAGTAGATAAAGGATGACTCCAGTAGCTTTCATGAATTTAGGCAGGATATTATGATCAAAATCATTACTGAATGATACATGATTTGTTCTTGTAGAAGAACAACAAGGATTGTTTTTATTAATAGTTTGTCAAAATCAAATATATTGTGTGAGACGAGCAGTTCTGTCGATCAGTTTGGACAATTAGTTTACATTTTAACTAAGTTTTGAATGCTATAGTGAAGTTGTATGATGAATACATGTCATCTATCTCTATTGCTACCACTTGCAATATTCTATCTAGTCATCGGTATAGTCCCTATTTTGTGGCGAGATACCTATTCTTTACTTTTAAATATATTTTTCTTTTATTTAGATCTTACTTTTATGTGCAACTTATTGGACTGCATTGAAGCTATTGATGGAACATATAATTCGAATTTTGTGTATACTAACGATTCAATCATGTTTAGAAATCGTCATGGTAAACTATCACAGAATGTTTTAGCGGCATAAACTTTTAATTTAAAGTTTATTTTATGTACTTGCTGGTTGGGAAGGGTGATGCATTGCAAAAGCTCGTAAGGTAAATTTTAATTTATTAATTTCTTTTGAGTAGATAAATAATAGTTTGTCGATTTTTGGATGAAATTATTAATTAGCTGTTGCTGGTTATCCAAATAGGCTAGGATTTTAGCTCCATATTGTGGAAAAAACGATGTCATCTACAAAAGTATGACATTAATCTTCCACAAAAATCCAAAAGAGCTATTTAATCTCCGTCATGCATCATTGTGGAAATTGATTGAGAGGATATTTAATGCTCTAAAATATTGATTTGTTATAGTACAAACATGGCCACCATTTCCATATCCTGATCAAGTGAAGATAGTGCTAGTGTATTGTATTCTACATAACTATTTTTGTAAAGAATATGCAAGCTTTGAATTTACTCCTAAAGAACAAAGTTAACAACCATATGACTTTAATGAAGATTAATTTCATGGTGATGGGAAATTTGGAAAAGCCCAATCTCAAGTGGAACAAAGTATTAAAGCTGACCACTTTCGTGATGAGATAGCTAATCAAATGTTGGAAGACTCTCGTAATAATATTTGAAACGATATTCCAATTTAATGTTTTATAAATTTTTATATGTATACATTTTTATTTGATTTGGTACTATTTACAAAATATTTAGTTTCACTTTTAAAAATAATACAACTTTTATACATATAATTTGACCTTGATTTAATTAATAAAATTTGTTCTCTTTTATTTTAAATGTGTCAAAAACAAATAATAGAAATAAAATAATTATTTATGAATGACTGAAATTGGTTGTCTTTTTCCATATAACAATGTCTCCTAAATTCTCAATCCTTTAAACTAATATTATAATTTAAATTTTTAATATCTACCACTAACAAGAGAAAATTTTCTCGAGATTTCACTACCAGATACTTCATTGTATAAGACTACTTAATTCCTATGAACATCATTTTCTCTATTCACTAACCCTGTAAGTAATAAGTTATTAACCACTGTGCAAAACCTGACCATTTCTTTGACCCTAAAAGGTAAGTGGAATGATCCAAAACAGAGCAAGCCCATCCCCCTAGCACAATATTAGGTAATTTATCTTCGAAAGCAAGGAATGAGGGATGAACATAAAAGAGTCGCGAAATAGATAGTGTAGTAAGAAATAACCCCACCGACCCCTCAACTTCCCCACACCACACCACGCCGCGCCTTAAGAGGAATTTAAAATAATTGACATTAAAATATAAGTAAGTTCCATCCCTGATTTGATTTTTTTTGTGCTGTCCCGTCAATGAATTCAAGAGAATGAATTTTTAAACGGACGTATTAAAAAATAAATATGATTTCAATACTTCCTACTTTAATTCGAGGTTTTACATTGTCACATTGACATGGCTGCATAGTTGGCGGTCTAGGCAGGAGAAAATCGATTTTATCTCCAAGTTTATCTCTTACTAAGCTACAACGTGGATGCCATGTTAGGATGTAAAGTCTTGGAAGTAAAAACCCGCAGTACTTATTCACCGCTTGTAAAAAAATTTAGAGAAATTTTATGTGACAACCAATGTTTTAAAACCAAACCAGTGATTGAACTGGTGGAGCTTCAACTGGTGGAGCTTCGATTCTGGTTCAACGGGTTCTACCGATGGTCCAACCGGTATGAGTTGTATCTCATTAAAAAATTCATAATAAGATTTATATATTCAAAAATAAGTTTAAAACTAAAAGTATTAAACTATAATTAGTTTGTAATTTTTTTTTTTTTTTTATCAACCAAGTGTTTACTCTTTAAAGTTTTTAATAAACTTTAATTAATTTATAAGGGGTACGCACCTTATTGCAAAAGGGGCATATCTTTCGCTTGCTTACAGGGAGAAAGCCTCAAGCCTACGAAAGCCTCAAGCCTACGAAAGCCTCAAGCCTACAATCGCAATAGGAGCTCATCATTGCAACTAAACTCTCAGGCACACACTTGGGCTCGCTCCTGTGAAGGAAAGCACGAGTGGAGCAGGCACCGCATGAATTGGAATCATCTTAACTTTTTAAATAAATAATTTTTTATGCCATTCATTTACCGATACCTGGGAGTCCATAAATTATTTATGCAGTACATCAAATGGTAGTCCATAAATAATTGGATTGAAATACGAAATATTTAAAAGATCCTAATCCATTCTACTTTTAAGCATCATATGCATGCCCAGACTTAACTACCTGATACAGCACATATACATACACAAAGCAACTGTGTAATTGACCTCATTACAAAATATACAAAACTAAGTCTTTTTTTTTTTTTTTTTCTTCGTTTTCTTTTTGGGAAGATGAGAATAAAGTTAAAACATATGAGAAGCCATCCAAAAAACACTACAAGAGCAATAACTTCCAATTCACCGCTTTCCTTGGTTCTAGAGTGCCCAAGGTCGGCGACAAGGAGGCGCTTCCCAATCTCATGTCTTCCAATTGTGTTAAAAAACCATTTATATTTGGCAGTTTGGGGACACCAGAACAGAAGAGTGTTTAGATGGATCAGTTGCCTGTTTTGTTAATTCAACCGCCAAACTGTCTAGCTTATTACTGATCAATTTGGTCTTAAGAACCATGGTAGAATTTTTCATCCTCTTAAATCTCGTACTTTTCTTGCAGAAGTTTTGTTTCAAATCTCGAGTTTGCCCACTCGGCAGCACCATCTGGGTTTTCACTGGGCTATTCACTTCATCCAAGTTTGAAAAGTACTGTTCTAGCATACCTGTCACTGAAACTGCATCCGATAAGCCCACTCCAGAAATCCTGTCACTGGAACAAGTTCCCTTTTCTTCCTTAGGAATAGTTTTACCAGTATTACCATCTTCCTGCAGCCAATTGTTTACATCAATACCACTTGTACATACAGATTCAAGCAGAGAGATGGCGTCACCACACAGAGAATCCCTCTTTGACTTTTCTCCATTCACACCACCTATCTTATCTTTTCTGATATCAAATTTATGTACTGCTTGAGAAAGTCCTTCCGTAGCCTTGGCAGACCGAAGTTGACTATCAGAAGAATGTTGACATAGTGAAGTTCTAACAACTGGTTCAACTATCAAATTTTCAATTTGAGCAACAGGTTCTTCATGAACTCCCAGATAACTAGATATGGCTGTTGTTTCAGCCACACCTCTTGTTTGGAAGATAAAGGTGATCCTGATCCCTTCTTAAAATCCTTCCTAGCTACATTCTGTGAGTCATTCTGCTTGTTTAGTTCCTTCATTTCCCTCTTCTTCCCAAAATTGTGACTATGATTTATGGGGTCTTCCGCTGGTTCATGTTGAGACCAATACTTTCCTCTCTTACTCTCATCTAAAGGAGAACATTCAAATTTTAATTTAACGCCAGTATTTCCACCATCTTTGACTGGAGCTGAAGCCAAACTAACCAGTTTCTCAAACTCTCCTGAAACAGTAGTTAAAATATTCTCACAATAGGGACTCATGGATGAAGCATTAGCAGCAGGCTTTGAAAGCTCCTCTTTACAAAGAAAAGCTCCTTCTGCCCTCTGTTGGTTATGACCAGTTTCTCTATTCGTTGTAATGGAGCTCAACAGTAGTAGCATCCAAGTGAATGAACCAATTTTCCTCTGACCCTTGAAAAGCAAGCAGCATGGGCATGGCATTTGGAATATGGTAAAGGCATGATTTGCACTTTAGCTTCCAGAACAAACAGAATTTCGATGGTTAGACAAGAAATGGAATTTTGATGGTTAGAAATTATGGTTGAACAACAAACAGAACTTTCACAGTGAGACTATCTAATATCGTACGTCATGTAAGAAATGGTGAGACCAGAAACAAAAAGAGTGATAACAAATGTTTATACCTTTAGTGAGTTAACCCTGATTTCTCCAAGATAGGGAAAACAAAGGAAGTGCTCTTCTTCAAGCTTTCCTGAAAAACATTGAAAGACTGATCTATTAATCTGGACAAGAAACAAAGGTGAATTGTACTATCCTCAGAATTACACAGTCAAATAGATTAAGTCGGTACAAATGGAAGTCTGTCAGAAGAGAAAAGTGATGAGAAGGGCGACTTTTGATACAAAATTGAGAAGTTGTCAAACAAAATATGATGCCTTTCCAACCAAGATATTGCACTACCGTCTAGGATGCAAAAGTTATGTGACAATACCGTGACTCTTCAACAGGCACAAGAATAATGATAAATAACTATGGCTTTCAAAAGGAAACTTTTAGATAACGTCTGCATCATAATTTACTTCAGGACAGCACAAAAAATATGGGACACCTTGTTAAAAGCAATTCTTCACCCACTTAGTTTTCCTTATTTCTATTATATTTCTTCTGGCATGTATGTACCCTATGCCACAGGAATTTTTCTTAATGCATCCTCTTTTGTGGAATTGTTATAAATAAATAAATTAATTAAAAAGGGTAACATGCGTGGAGCTTCTAACTACTTGAAGTTGTTAGGAAACTTGTGCTCACAAGAAGTACTAGTTACTCATTTATTACCGGAAAGATGGGGGAGCTGGAACGGCTAGGAGATTGAGAATCAAACTTGGGAGTCAACCCTCTCAAAGTATCTTCAAATAATAAGTCTATATTACAAAATCAGGATTTCAGGTTACAGAACTATAAAAAAACAGCCTACATGGTTTTGTATGGTACTAATGATATTCATCAAGTGTCAGCCAAATACATAATATAGAAAATTTAAGTATCTTTTTGTCCTGCATTCCCCATTTCCCGTCCCTCGATACCTCAAGTAACAACTACGCAATGAAACTAGCAGAAAAGTCCTTTTTTCAGAGCACCGTCAGGAGGCAATTTTCAAGAACACAAGCTTTTGCCTTGTTGAACGAAGCAGCTTAAACCAATTTCTCATGCAAACCCAACAGATTGATCATACCGAACCTCGAAGATTTTGTCCTCTATATGTTTTAAACTAACCGACCATAAAAAATCAAACTTGGCCAACTAGCCTGCAAACCAACTCATGATCGAGAAGAAAATTCATCAAGAAAACAAATACATCAACGCCTATGCCATTATAAGCGGTGGTAGTAGCCGTCGATACTCATATCTCAAGGCATTAAAAAAGTCTCGCTTTAAATTCTTACCTTTCAGATCACCCGCCACAATGTGTGGAGAAACCCCTACCACTAAACGTGTACCCAAATTGCTTTCTATAAACACAGGCAACTCTACTGAATGACGAGTCAGGAGGAAGAGGAAGCGTAGCTAGCGAGCCCCAACCTTCGGGATGAACATAAAAGAGTCGCGAATTAGATAGTGTAGTAAGAAATAATCCCACCGACCCCTCAACTTCCCCACACCACACCACGCCGCGCCTTAAGAGGAATTTAAAATAATTGACATTAAAATATAGAGTAATGATACGGGGCCGCTCTCTCCGAGTCACCCACAGCGGCTCTCACATAAAAATTAAATAATATATTTTATGTGACAACCAATGTTTTAAAAACCAAACCGGTGATTGAACTGGTAGGAACCGGTAGAGCTTCCGATTCTAGTTTATTCAACCGGTATGAGTTGTATCTCATTAAAAAAATTCATAATAAGATTTATATATTCAAAAAATAACTTTAAAAATACAAAAACAATTAAAATGCTAATAAGAGTAACTAGACCGGTTCCAACTCGTTCGGTCCAATTCATAGTTTAGCGGTTGAGCGTTAAAACCGCTAGTCAACCGGTTTTTGACCATTTCGGGTTTTTGAGCAAATCGAACTGCTCAAAGCCCCATTTTCGGTTGAACTCGATCGAACCGGCCGGTTTGGTTTGGTTTTTTAAAACACTCGTCACAACCAACTAAAAAGTAATTTTTAGACATCAATATTACTGACATTAAAATCATTGTGTAGCCCTTCAATATTTACAATTAGAGCATTGCTAGCTGCACTTGCCTACAGTACTGTACAGACAATCTGAAAATTTTAAAAAGATAAAAAATATTTTTTTAGTTTATGAAATTTTAAAATCTGAATAGATAAACCTTAAACAGCTTGTGTTCCACATTGGCTGGTAAGTCGGATGGGTACAACTAGTATTTATAATTAGAGTAATTCTAGGTTCACCTATGTACACCAGCCAATCCAAAACACAGCTTGCCTATAGTTTATCCTTTAGAATTTAGGATTTTATAAAATAAACAATATTTTTAAATTTTAAAGTTTTTCTATCTTGTAGTGGCGTCGTGTAAGTAGAATAGGTACTGCGGTCAGGTGCAGCTAGCATTACTATTCTCCTTATAATTGTTGTGGATTCAATCTTCTATATATCCCAAGTATAGACCAATAAGTACAAAATAAAAATAAAAATAAAAATAAGCCCATTCATGAGACTTTTCAATTTTATTTTTAGGCTTATCATTTGTTCATTATCTATATTAATAATGGACAATAAAAAATTAATACTATAATAAAATATAATGACGTGTTTATTGTTTAACTTAAAAAATAACTTTATTCTGAATTTCTTTCTAATGGTTTTGTCTTTTTAGAGCTAATGTTTTAGTTTTTAATTTTACACTATCTTTATCTACGCCAGCTCATCTTTGAAAAGATGGGGTTTCCAAAATCCTACCTTTGCTGGCTTTCATATTAAATCTAAGTTTAATTGTAATTGTAATTAGGTACACATGTTAGATAGGTTGATAATTTGTCAGAGTTAGTTAAAACTTTATCTTTCCACACGTACAACTGTAAATAAATTTATGCTTTGTACAATATTTGGATAATTTGAATGAAATTCATTTTCTTTCTCTCTCCATTATTTGTCATATGTTTGTTTTGAACTTGTCTGGCTTCAACTTCTCATTAATCTTGATGTTTCTTGCGCTAAATCTATTCCTCTATTTGCTTATAAAGCCAGAGCCAACCACTGAGTTTATCATGAGCAAACAAAATACATTGAGGTTGATTGCCCTTATATTCGTGAATGGGTTTGTGTTAAAGTTCTTTGTCTCACTTAGTCTCATCATGTGATCAAGTTGCAGATTCGTTCACTAAGCCCGTGTGTTTTGCAAGCCATGAATATCTTGGAAGCAAATTGTTGTTTGTTGACAACTATCATCAATTTGAGGGCGATGTCGAACAACGAAAATGTGACCTATTGTAACTGTATTTTAGGAATCTTTGATTAGTTAAGATTCCACTTATAGATAAGCACTTTGTATTTAAATAGACCTGTAATTTTTGTAATGAATTAACTGAGAATTACACTATCTTATTTTACTGTCTTTTATTAGGATTGCTTTAATGAATCTTAATCAGGATCAACATTTTGTTGCTACCTATTTCACTAAGCTGAAAACTTCATGGGAAGAGTTCACTAATTTTCGTTTGGTTTGCACTTGTGGAAAATATTCTTGTGGTGGAGTTAAAAGCTAACTGTGTTTTATCAATCTTAATATGTCATGGCCTTCCTCATGGGTTTGAAAGCAAAGTTTTCTCATGTTTGTAGCCAGATCTTACTTCTTCATCCACCTCCTCCCATTGATAAAGTCTTCTCTCATTACTCAAGAGGAACAACAGTGACAGAGTAATGTTTCCTCTCTTGACGTTGATTTGAATAATGTTGTGGTTTTTGCTGTTAAGAGTGATCTTTCCAGGTCGAACACAAGAGCTGGACACAACAAGAATCATAAGAAGGAAAGACCTTTAGCAATCATTGTAACTAGTATGGCCAATTGATAGATACTACAAATTGCACAGTTATCCTCCTGGCTACAAGCCATGGCTATGTATTAGATGCTGAGCAGCCTACTTCTGGTTTAGTCAATGATGTTGTTACCTACTATGGAGCTTCTACTTTTAGTTTTGGATCTGGTAGCAACTTCTTTCAGCAACTTACTGATGTTCAATATTATCAATTGATGCAAATGTTATCTTCTCATATGCCTTCTTCATCTCTTACTGATCAGCACTTGCCTTCTTCAGCTTCTTCTACAGCAGGTACATGTTTGTCTATTTCTTTGTCTTCTTTTTGTCAACATTTTGTGATCTTTCTCATGGAGAATTGGTTAAAGATAGAACTCCAATCTCCTCTCCGCAATCCATTATGTTTTCAAATATCTTCCAAACCAACCTTTCTTCCATCGTTTTTTTTTTCAGATATCAAGGCACCTTTCTAGAAAAGAAAGGTACCATTTTGTTTCAGGACTCCTTTCCTTTCTTCCTTAAAATATGTAGTGTGTAAAAGATGCTCAAGTGCCTGAAGAGAGCTACCCGTAACTATAATACCATCCACATAGATGAAAATATTTATAGTGAAGTCAGAACCGTACTTAAAACATCAAAGAATTGTCAGCTTTAGAGAGAGTAAAACTGAGTTCAAGCAGATAGCGCGTGGCCTCTGTTTAAGATCATACAGAGACTTGCACAACTGGCATACTGCAAGAGGTTGTGAAGGACCATATAAACTAGCTAAGATAGAGTTCCATTTAGAAAGCATTGCTGATATCTAGTTGACGGATTACCCAATTTTTTCTTATTGCGATTGCAAAAACTGCCCGAATAGTAACCGGTTTGACTACTGGAATGAAAGTCTCAAAGTAGTCTTAACCCTCTCTCTAATTGAATCCTTTTGCTTCTAAGCTAGCCTTATACCTTTCAACTGAGCAATCTGATTTATCCTTTGACGAAACACCCACTTACAGCCTATGGCCTGTCTCCCTTGTGGCAAGGAAACAAGTGTACAAGTTTACTTAGTCAACAGTGTATTAATTTTAGCTTGCATTGCCTCTTGCGACTCTAGCTGTTTTGACAGCCTGACTAAAACATGTTTGTTCAATCGGACTAGGGGGCAGGTCTGGATGATTACAGGTGGCTGTAAAAACTCTGGGCTTGATGTTACTGATCATAGATCGAGTGGTCAAACGATGGGTAGCAAGGGAAGCATGAGGGCGAGCAGTAGAAGTAGCAGGAGTCTGATCAGTAATGGGATTCAGGTTCGGATGAGGAGTGGGACTAGGTGAGACACCAGAAGAAAAGTCAACCAAATTCGGAGATAATGTAGGCCGAACCGGAGAGTATGGAGGGGCTGTACTGGTAGAAACCAGGAGTGAGAGCGACGGTCCACCCAATGCAGAAGGAAGTAGCAGCAGGGTGATTGGAGAAGAAGGTGAAGATAGTCTGAGGAACAGAATGCAAGGGGGAGCAAGGAAATGGGAATGTCTTTTTGTCGAAAACCACACTGCGACCAATGAAGACGTGACCTGTAGAAGTATCCGAAACACTTATTGCTCTTATAATTGGGGTGATATCCAAGAAGTACACCGGCTATAGAACAATATCAAGCTTATGAACAAAATAAGGACCAAAGTGCGGATAACATAGACAACCAAAGATGCGGAAAAACGAGTAATCTGGTGGGCGACTGAAGAGAAAATCATATGGATTCTAGAAGAGAAAAGTAGTGTGGGAAGCTGATTGATAAGAAAGACGACAGTGGAAAAGGCAGAGGCCCAGTGAATTTTAGGCTTAGAGTCTTGCACAAGCAGATTCATGTCCATTTCAGCTATGTGCCTATGCTTGCGCTCAGCCATGGCATTATGCTGAGGGGTTTAAGGTCAACAAATCTAGTGATGAGTACCCGAGGCAGCAAAAAGAGACTTAAATTGATGATTAACAAACTGTGTTCCCCATCAAACTGAAAATATTTTATTTTAATGGAGAGTAAATTTTCAGCCAAAGTTTTGAATTAAATAAACCTATAAGTAAACTTCAGATTTCGTGTGCAGAAAAGACACCATGTATATATACTATACTAATCAATGAATGAAACATAGTATTTAAAACCACCAAAGGATTGAATAGGACAAGGTCCCCAAACATCTGCACATACAGTGATATACAACAAAGAAGTTACATGGAGCACAGGAGTAGAAAAGGCATGTAATTGATTTAGAAACGCAACAAACATGACACAATGCCTTTTTATTAGAAACCTCAATCTTTAAAACTCGAAATACATTGTGCAGAATTTCAGAACTGGGGTGTCCTAATCTTAGGTGCCAAATAGAAAATGGGAAACAACTGAAAGCAAACACGATGGAAAGGAAGCATGATCCATGACATAAAACCCATTCCTACGCTGACCCAAGAGTAAAGTTCTGCCAGTATTGGCTTCCTGGACAATGAAGCCATTAGAATCGAATATAACATTTCAATTGTAATCAGAAGTGAGATTACTAACATAGAGAAGATTTTTGAGGAAGAGAGAACATGTAGGACATTGAAAATAGTTAAGTATGGGTTTAACCGATGTGAACCAATAGAGGAGATAGCCAAACCTGTACCATTGCCAAGGTGGACTTGATCCGAACCAATGTACTGGGCGCCGCCAGTGAGCATAGTGGAGTTAGAAGAAATATGAAGGGAAACACCAGAATCTGTATACTAGGTTAAATCATTGGTATTGTCAACCTGAGCCGAATACATCTATGGGGTCACAACATTCTGAAATACGTGATTTAAGCGATTGCAGTACTGAACAACAGAGTGACCATATTTCCGCAGATTTGGCATGTTGGGTGAGTAGTGCTATCAGAATTCTCAGACTGGCATTACCTTGTCCTCGGCCTCCATGGTTACCTTAGCCTCTATTATTCCCACCCAGCACGACCATTGAACGACCTCGGCCACCGTGAGTGGCGACATTAAGAGAAGGGCATGCTGATGTGTCAACTCCGACAGAGTTCCCGAGCATCTATAGACGATGCTCTTTTGTAAGGAGGAGATTCTACAGAGTCCCAAATGAATGTGGGTCCTTACGATCAGTGACAATCTGGGCAAATAACTTGAACTCCTTTCCAAGACCCTTAACAGCATAGTGAGTAATTGTATAATTATCTAATGCTAATCTGATGCAGTGAGATCATCAACTATGTTCTTGATTTTGTCGAGATAAGCCAACATTGAAAGGGGGCCCTTTTTCAGAGTTTGCAACTGAAAACAAAGACGGTTCAACTGAGCCTGATTGGTAGAGGCAAAAGTGGACTTCTGCTTCTGCCACATCGTGCATGTTGTGGGAAGACCAAGCGTGTAGCCAATGTCGCTGTCAGACAAAGTGGAGACAATTTAACTCTGAATAGTTTGATCAAGAATGAACCACAGCATGTACGCGGGATTGTCTACTATCATATCAGAAGAATCAGATGGAACAAACTTACGTGGTACGACATTAGAGCCATCAATGAACTCCATTACTTGTAGGCTGTGCTGAACGGGCATCATCTATAGGCGTCAAAGATGATAGTTCTGCCTGTCCAGTTTGGTGGACATGTTATCTGAGATGTTGGAAACGTTTATGTGATATTGGTCGAGCATTACGCCTACGTCGAATGTTGACCTCGAGAGTGAGAGTTTGAATGGGCATTGCGCAAAATAGAGGGAGTAGTAGAGGAACAAGGCAATGAATCAATTATTGAGCTAGAACTTCACGATAAGCAGAGAAAAGGATAAGAAGAAGATGACCAAGATTTAAGACTAGGGCTGGCTCTGATACCATGTAAACATGGAATTTCTGGTTGTATTATTTTATGTGAACAAGATTACATCCATGTTAGGTCACTTTGACCAAATCAATAAAGAATCTTACTGAAGATAATCACAAAATAAATTAAGTACACATTAACAAGGAGTTAAGGCAGGTCTTTTTCAGACATATCTTCTAATTGATACTTTGCTAGAGCGAGAAGTCGGTCTCTAACATAGTGCATTTGATTTTTCTCCTAATTCTGGAATGCAAACCTTTTTCTTAAACTAGGCACTATTTCATTCAAAAATCCAAAGATATACCCATTTTCCATGAAGCAGAACTCTACTTTACATGCGTACGCTTCTATCTCATTTGTTTACTCTTCCTGATTTTTATTTTCTATATTGTAGGCCCCTGCAACTTCTACACCTCCACCCTAGGACCTTTCCAGCTCTTCCTCTCTCTCTCTCTCTCTCTCTCTCTCTCTCTCTCTCTCTCTCTCTCTCTCTCTCTCTCTCTCTCTCTCTCTCTCTTCTGCTCTCTCATCTGCCTCAGTGTCTCTCCTCTCTGCTCTCTGTCTCTCTCACTATCTCTCTTGTATACATGTGTTCGTGTGTCTATGTATGTTGTACACTATGCTTTCTCTGTTTAAAATTGTTCTTGTTCATTTGACTATTTATTCAATTGCTCAAAGAATGTGTTTTATGTTAGATTATGTATTATTATTAGAGAAATATTTGTCCTTTTACCCTTGAAGGGTATTTTAGTCTTTTGTAATATAACTCTGTTTATAAGCTCATTGATTTTAATAAAATATTAATCCCATTTAAATCAGAAGTTCCTAATTTGACATGGTGTCGAGCCACTGGTCTGACTCGGTGCAACTCAGGCTGATTCATCTTCACTCAGCTTTGTCTCAAAGCAACTCGGTTTGACTTGTCGGGACTCGGTGCTGACTTGCCGTCCCCAAATCTTTTGGGCTAGGGTTTCTGAAACCCTTGTCACTGCATGCTGCTTTCTGTTCGTCGCCGTACGCCGCTAGTCGTTGTCATACATCGCCAACCATCGCTGGTCGTTGCCTTCCATTCGCTGATGCTCGTTTTTCCTTTGGTTTTCAGGGTTCCTGTCAACAGTCGCCATCGTCTGGTGATTCTTCACCATTGTCAGGCGACGCCTCTGGTGCTAATTGTTGTTTGTGTAGGCGTTTGGAAGCTTGGTTGGGTGTTTCAAAAGGAATATGGGGAGCCTATTGGAGGACATTTTGGTGATTTTGGGGCTGTGTTTGCCTTGTTGCCCCACTAGAGGAACTTTTTATTCTTCTCGGAGCTGCAGGACTTTCTAGGTCGTCAGAGATGCTCGCCTCAGATTCTGCAAATTGAGGAGTAAGGTTCGTTGAGTAAGGGAAGAACTGTATCAAGTTGGAGTACTAAGGACAGTTTCTGCATCCCCATCTTCCATTACTCTCTCGAGTGAATACTGAGTTTTGTTCAGCAGCGGAGTGATTTGATTTTCTGGTTTGATGATTAGTCATTAAGGTAAACGTTTCCACCTCAATCTGATTCAGATATTCTGGTTGTCCTTATTCGTCTTTCATAGTTGGGCTCTTTTGATGTACTGTGTTTTGATCTGGGCCAATCTTATTATATTTTGTTGATTGAGTACTGGTTTTTTCAGTGTGACTTGAGAAGCTTGTGTTGACCTTGTTTGTTACTTTTATTATGGCTAAAACGGTTGATAACGTTCAGAATGTGCCAGTTAAGTTAAACAAAACTAATTATGTTCAAAGGGCCTCCCTTATGAGTAATTATTTGAAGGGACAAAATTTATGGATGTATATTACTGGTAATTATAAATTGCCTGATGGTTCTTGTAGAAAAGTGTTAGTCATTGACTAACAAATCAACCTAGTGTCCTAATAGGACACTAAGAGTAGTAATTTGACTAGAACTTGGTCATTGTAGTCTAAGAGGAATTAGACTTAAAATCAGATTAGGAATCTCCGTGTAACTCTATAAAAAGAGTAGATGTACATACTTGAAGATACAAGCTATTAAATAAAGAATTTTTATTCTTTACTTCGTTCTTCTTTGTCTGTACCCGTTTTTAACATGATATCAAAGCAGGAATCCCTGTTGTGGTCTGGACAAAGATTTGTACGTATCTCAGCTTGATTTTTGAGATCGGCATCTCAGAGTGGGAATCCTCTGGTCTCTCGCCTACTCCAAACACGCCGAACTCACCGAAGCTCCCTCCGCTGCCGCTGTTGTTTCCGCTTGCAGTTCGCCGCCTCGGCCTGCTGCCTGCCTCTTCATGGCCCTCATCTCGCTGTCACAGCCGCCGCCTCACCGTCCACGGCCCTCGACTCGCTGTCTCGGCCCTTGCCTGGCCGTCGTGGCCCTCGCCAGCCGCCGTGGCCCTTGCTCAGCCGCCGTGGCCCCTCGCCTCACCGTCCGCTGCCCTTGCCTCGCCGCCGTGCCCCTCGCCTCGCCGTCGCGCCCTCGCCCGCCGCCGCTGGCCCTCGCCTCGCCGCCGGCCCGCCCACGCCGCGGCCGCGCCTCGCCGCCCGCCGCCCGCCGCCGCGGCCCTCCGCCGCCCCGTGCCGCCGCGCCGCCGCGCCGCCGCCCGCCCTCCCGTCGCCGCCCGCCGCCGCCGCCGCTCGCCGCTGCCGCGCGCCCGCCGCGCCGCCGCCCTCGCCGCGCGCGCCCGCCGCCTCGCCCGCCGCGCCCTCGCGCCGCCGCCGCCGCGCCCTCGCCCGCCGCCGCCGCGGCCCTCGCCGCCGCCGCTGCCGCGCCGCGCCGCCGCGCCCTCGCCGCCGCCGCCGCGCCGCCGCTGCCGCGGCCCTGCCTCGCCCGCTGCCGCGCCCTCGCCGCTGCCGCGCCCTCGCCTGCCGCGCCCTCGCCGCGCCGTCGCGCGCCTCGCCTCGCCGCTGCGGCCGCCTCGCCGCGCCGCGCCCGCCGCTGCCGCTCGCCCTGCGCCGCGCTCGCCGCCTCGCCGCCGCGGCCCGCGCCCGTGCGCGGCCCTCGCCGCCGCGTCGCCGCCCCGCCGCCGCCCGCCCCGCCGCCGCGCCCTGGCCTCACCGTGGCGGCCCTGTCCTCGCCGCGCCTCGCCGCCCGCTGTCGCGCCCTCCCAGAACCCGCTGCGCCCTCGCCGGTTGTAGCGCCCTCGCCGGTTGTCGCGCCCTCGCCGGTTGTCGCGCCCTTGCTGAAGCAGTCGCAGCCCTCGTGTCGCCACGTGTCGCCAAGTGTCGCCGCCATGGTCCCCTGCCGAAACCCCCTCAGACTCTCGCCAGGCCTTCGCTGCCGCCGCATCATCTCTTACGGGAGTTCTTCTCTTAGGGTTTATTTCCTAAGTTATTTTTCTCTCTCTGCCCGACCTGGCCCGAACAAAACCGAGTAGAGCTGACTGACCCGAGCCGACCAGATTCAGACCGAGTCGAGTCCTACCGAACCGAATGGACTGAACCAAGTCGATCAGACTCGAGACTGAACCGGACTGAGTCCACTCGACCCAGTCCGGCTCTTGAAAAAAAAATGAGTGAAGAGATGACTGACTTTGAACTTAAGCCTGTACATGAAGAAGACAAGGATGACTCATCTGAAAAAATCTTTGGTGAAAAATTCAACTGCAAAATTATCTTTGATGGGCACGGGCTGCTGAAGTACATATTGGCGCAAGGAAGAAATCAAAATTCATCTTTGAAGAACCTCCTGAACGAAGAACGGAAGCCTGGACTTCCGGTAATCAGATGATGTTGTCATGGATTTTGGCAAGTTTGGAGAATAATATCACCCCTGTGAGCCACCTCGCCTGTGCTTATGAGATGTGGAACACGCTGCAAAACAGGTACTTTCAACAAAACAACTTATCTCGGGTTTATGACTTATATGCAAAATGTTTTAGTCTAAACTGTGGAGGAAAAGCCCTTGTGCACTTTGCAAGCGAATTTGAGGCTGTTATTCAAGAAATAAACAAGTTGCACCCTTTTACCCGAGACGAGACTATGATGAGGAGATAGAGAGAAGAGTTGATCATTGCTCGTTTCCTTCTTACCCTTGGCTTAGAGTATGAGCCTATTCGAGCAGAAACTCTTGTGTGAACGGATAAGCCCACACTTGAAGATGTGTATGGTTGTCTCATGAGAGCAGAACCAGCAGTGCCGAACAAAACCTCCGTTAATCAGTCAGAGTCATCTGCTATGGTTGTACAAGGAGGTACTAAGAATACAGCAAAAAGTTCACAGACAGGGGGAGGTTGTGAAAAAATAGAGACCAGTACAATCCATTCCCTCACAGTGGTCTGAAAAATCACCTGCCAGAACGTTGCTGGAAGAAGTATGGTAGGCCTAACCGGGCCAAGCAAAATGAACAGCTCTCCTGGGCCAACCAAGCCACTCAGAATGACACTCAGAGTCAGCTAGCTACTCTCAAAACAAAACTACAAAACTTGATGACCCGAGTTGGTCAGCTAGCATCTCCATCTTCAGAACCTATAGCAACTCTGGCCCATACAGGTAATTCTGTATTACATGTTAAAAGGGGTACACCTAACTGGGTCATAGACTCCAGAGCTTCTACACACATGACAGGGACTCCTTCTTTATTGCCTTCTGTTCATTATCATTTGAATTTGGGTCATGTGTCCATTGCCATATCATTTGAATTTGGGTCATGTGTCCATTACCAATGGGTCTCGGTCTCAGGTCACTGGAATAGGTACCTTATCTTTATCTAGTACAATTTCCTTTAGTGGTGTTATTGTTGTTCCCTCTTTTCCGGTCAATCTACTTTCCGTTAGTCAGTTGACAAAATAGTTACACTGTAAATTATTATTCCTTTTTGACCATTGTATATTTCAGGACCTCAAGACGGGAGTGACGATTGGTACGGGAATTGAGAAAGGTGGCGTGTACGTTCTGGAGCAACCTCAGAATTTAGTATCTTGTCTATCTCTTTTGCCAGTGGAGTGGTGCACTCGTTTGGGTCATCTAAGTAAGGACAAGCTCCTTCCTCATTATCTAGAGGATTTGAGATAAATTGTGACGCATGCCAACTTGGTAAACAACACAAAGTTTCTCTTCTCTCTAGAGATAGTATATTTACTTATTCTTCTTTTCAGTTAGGTCATTCAGATGTGTGGGGTCCTTGTCCCATGTCTACTCTCAACGGTTATCGTTATTTTGTGTCTTTTATTGATGATTTCACTCGTGTTTGTTGGGTCTATCTAATGAAATAAAAATCTGAGGTTTACAACATTTTTTAACAGTTCTATGATGAAATACAAACTCATTTTGGTTGTTCTATTAAAATTTTGTGGAGTGATAATGGTAAAGAATATGTTTCAACTGAGCTTCTCTCCTTTTGTGCTGAAAAAGGCGTCGTCCATCAGTTTTCATGTCCATACACACCACAACAAAACGGACTGGCTGAACGTAAAAATAGACACTTGTTAGACATTGCACGTTCCTTATTGTTTCATATGTCTGTCCCACACTATCTATAGTGTAATGCATTACTAACAGCATGTATGCTCATCAATCATATGCCATCTTCTGCCTTAAAGGGTCAAGTGCCACTCCAAATATTGTCCCCAAAATCTCCTATATACTCGGTTGAACCACATGTATTTGGATGTGTATGCTATGTTCTCAACACATCACCCGAAAAACATAAGTTGTCACCTCAGTCCATACGTTGTGTGTTCTTAGGATACTCGAGACAATCAAAAGGGTATAGATGTTATCATCCATCCTCACATCGTTGGTTTACGTCCATTAATGTGTCATTTTTTGATAATATCTCCTACTTTGGTTGTGGGTCTGAGTCCCCAAATAAGTTTCTTCCACAGGGTTGAAGAGTCCATAGGAGCCTCAACCATCAGAATGTGCACCAACCTTCTCTCCCGCACCAGTTCATTCTCAGACAGGTCAAAATCTTCTATATCTCCTTCTGAATTTTGTGATTTACTCTTACCCATTTATGTTCGGAAAGAGGTTCGTTCTTGCTCTAAGCACCTTATTTCCAACTTTGTTTCGCTCTCACAGTTATCTCCTCCATATAAATTGTTTGTTTCCACTATCGACTCCACTATTGTTCCTCACTCTGTGTCAGAAGCCTTGTCTAGGCCAGAGTGGCAGCAAGCTATGTTAGATGAGATGCGTGCACTTGAGGACCAACATACTTGGGATTTATGCACTTCCCCACTAGGTGCAAAAATTGTTGGTTGCAAGTGGGTGTATACTAGAAAATACAATAAAAAAGGAGAAGTTGCATGATTTAAAGCAGGCCTTGTGGCAATAGGCTATACTTAGACCCTTGGGATCGATTGTGGTGAGACTTTCTCTCCTGTTGCTCGTTTAAATTCTCTTCGGATCTTATTATCTGTTGCAGTTAACAAGGGATGGTCCCTACATCAGTTGGATGTCAAAAATACTTTCTTATTTGGAGCTCCAAGAAGAGGTATAAATGGAGCAACCTCCTGGGTTCGTTGCTCAGGGGGAGGAACGCAAGGTGTGTAAATTGAGCAAGTCATTGTATGGTTTAAAACAGAGTCCTAGAGCATGGTTCGTAAAGCTGAGTCAGGTAATGTTCTCGTTTGGTTTCCACCGTAGTAGATCTGATCAATTTATTCTGAAACGACAGAGTGGGATAGTTATTGTGTTGGTATATGTGGGTGATATTATTATCTCGGGAGATGACCATGCTGGCATAATAGTAGCTAAAAGGTATCTTGCAACAAGGTTTCAGACTAAGGACCTTGGTTCATTAAAATATTTTTTGGGTATTGAAGTACCACGGAGTGCTGCTGGTCTATTGTTGACCCAGAAGAAATATGTGCTAGACATGTTAACAGAAACAGGTTTGTTAGCCACGAGGCCAGCAGAGACGCCCATGGACCTGAATTGCTCTTTGTTCGACACAGATTCTCCAGCACTAGAGGATAAGGCACGCTATAAAAGACTGGTTGGAAAATTATTATATGCAACAGTCACAAGGCCAGATATTATGTTTGCTGTCAGTTTTTTGAGTAGATTAATGGAAGAACCACTGACAATTCACTTTGAAGCGGTTTATAGAATTCTCAGATACTTAAAGAAGTCACCAGGTAAAGGAATTCTATTTTGCAATAATGGGCTTGCAAATATAAGTCCAGCCTCAGATGTAGACTATGCAGGCTCCTAGACAGACAGAAAATCATCCAGTGGTTATTGTGTGTTTGTGGGAGGAAATCTTGTAACGTGGAAGAGCATGAAACAGTCTGTTGTAGTAAAATCAAATGTTGAAGCTGAATACCGAGCTATGGCCCACACTGCTTGTGAACTTATGTGGGTTAAGTCTTTAGTTACAGAGTTTGGCCAAGAGGTAAAGTTGCCTATGCCAATGGAGTGCATCAATAAAGCTGCAACCTTCATTGCCAGCAATCTAATCTTTAGGGTTTAGGGTTAAGTCTAATCTTTCAAGAAAGAACCAAACACATTGAAGTAGACTGTCATTTTATTCGAGAACAAGTGATGTCCGGGATTATTTCCACACCATTCGTGAGAAACGAAGACCAAAAGACAGATTTGTTCACCAAAGCTTTGGCAAGAATCAGATTCGAAATATTATGCGACAAGTTGGGATTACATGATATTTACAGCCCCAACTTGAGGGGGAGTGTTGAGACGTGTTAGTCATTGACTCACAAATCAACCTAGTGTCCTAATAGGACACAAAGAGTTGTAATTAGACTAGAACTTGGTCATTGTAATCTAGGAGGAATTAGAATTAAAATCAGATTAGGAATCTCCGTGTAACTCTATAAATAGAGTAGATGTACGTACTTGAAGATACAAGCTATTAAATAAAGAATTTTTATTCTTTACTTCGTTCTTCCTTGTCTGTACCCGTTTTTTCACAGTTCTACCTCTAAAGCTCTAGTGGACTGGGATATTAATAATGCTCGGACAATGACATGGTTGGCTAGTGTTGTATCGTCATCTCCTCTTAATCTGCAGGAAGGAAAATTTGAGAATGCAAGAGATGCTTGGTTATTTTCAGAAAATCACCATAAGGAACCCAATTTATTTGAGCAGTAGAAGCTTGAAATGAATATTTGGTCTTTAAAACAAGCTCCAGATCAGTTTGTATCGGATTTTTACGGTCAGATGTCTTTGTTGTGGGATCAGTTAGCTTCGGTGGATCTGAAGTTTGTTTGCAATACTGATACAAAACTTTTTCACAAACTTGTGGAAATGATACACTTAGACTAATTCTTTATGGCGTTTCGCGACGATTTTGACTCTATTCGGTCCTCCGTGTTTCATAGGAGTCCTTTGCTTTCTATAGAAAGTGCCCTATCCGAATTAGCAGCTGAGGAGACACATCGATTTACTTGGAGTCCCAAGAGTTCTTTAGTCAGAGATGTCGATATAGTTCTCGTTACTTCCCGCCGGCGTCCTTCTTCAACCGACAGTAGGCCTGATTCTTCTTGTTGCATGACTCAGGTGAGTTGCAATTATTGTAAGGAGTTTAGTCATATAAAGTTCACTTGTCTGAAACGCTAGATAACTCAGAACCATAATTATGCACAACAAAATTCTGCCCCATTTGTTTTCTGTTGATAGTCCCTCTAGTCCTGATCCAGCTTCCACTCCTGCACTGAGTGTTGCGGACATACAAGATATTATTAAAAAGGCTCTTTCTGGACTTGGTTAAGGTACCTCCTTAGCGTCTGCATTGTCTATCAATTCAGCTAACCATGCTTGGATAATTGACTCTGGTGCATCCAGTCATATGACTTTTGATTCCTCTATATTTGTCTCTACTTCGTCTGTATCTTCTTCTCCTATTTTCATTGCTGATGGTTCTAAACTTCTTGTTGAATATAATGGTTCTATTTGTACCTTTTCTGGTCTTTGTTTGTCAGATGTTTTCTATGTTCCTCGGTTTTCAATGAATTTGGTATCTATTGGTTAATTATGTGATCTTGGATTTCATGTTTTTTTTTTCTTCTTCTGGATATCATGTATAAAATCCATCAACGGGGAAGGTTCTTGGGATAGGGTGTGAAGTTTGGCGATTGTTTGAACTAGATGCTTTGAATATTCTGTTTGGCAATGCTTCTTCATAAAGTTGTAGTTTGACTGTGATGTGGTCCTCGTTACGCGAAGCAAGGAGAATTGTGAGATGCGGAATGGATCATTTCTCAACTAAGAGTTTCGACTAGGTTGATGTTGTGTGAAGAGCAGTCCACGTGTTAGAAGCCTCGGATGTAAATTTTGCAGCTACTGTGAATCGTAGGATGCCACGAATGGATGCGAAAGTTCACTCAATAAGTTGGGATTGAACGCCCAAGAACGGTGGATTCTTGATGAGTTCGAAGTATTCAAGGAACAAGGAAGAGAAGATAATATCTTAAATTCGTAATAAAACCTCTGCCCTCAAGAGAAACAATGGAGGCGTTAAAAAGCCTAGGGTTTACAAAATCTGAGAAGTTCCCCATCTCACTAAAATATAATTGGGCTTAAAATGTAGGAAAACCCGTTAAACGTTCAAATTAAAGACTTCTAAAGATCTTCAGCCCGAATCACGCAAACACATCCAAGATTAGAATCGGGACAATCTTTTGACCTTCAAGATATTTTTTGATAAATGTTTTCAAAAGGCCCTTGAAATGCTTCGCTCAGACACGAGTCATCAGTTCATCAAATCCTCCTGGAGCATTAGCATTTTAATCTTCAGAATTGCAACTCGGGGTTGCCACTTGGGTCATCATCAGACTGCTAGTCATAGTTCTGATTTTTCCCTAGGGCATAATCATTTGGGACATGTATCCTCGTCTACTCTTCATAAACTGATTAAGATAGATCAGTTGGGGCATGTTTCTTCTAAATTGTGTCAATGTGTTAGTTGTAAACTTGGCAAGCATGCTACTATACCTTTTAATAATACTTTTGTGCATTCTTTAGCCCCATTCGATGTTATGCATTTTGATATTTGGTGACCGTCTGTGGTTCCTTCCATGGGTGGATCTTGCTATCATGTATCTAAAATTGTTACAGTTTTTCGTTCTGATTCTGCGGGAGAATATATATCACATAGGTTTTGCATGTTGCTCAAGTCTCATTCTTCCTTGCAACAACATTCTTGTTCGTATATCCGCAGCAAAATGGGATTTCTGAAAGAAAACATAGATACATCATTGAAATTGAACACATTCTTCTTTTGTCATCTTCTTTTCCAAAAAAATTTGGTGGTGAGGTGCTTTTGATATTTTTTTTATCTTATTAATCATTTGACTTCAACGATGTTGAAGGGTTCTGCAGGTTTTCATTGTCTTAATGGTATGGATTTTGATTATTATTTTCTTTGTGTCTTTGGTTGCACGTGTTATGTTTGGTCTTTTTCCAAATGAGTTGTGTTCTGTGTGTTCATTGTCTGAATCTATTCGAGGCAAGGTTTGAATTATCGGAGATACCCAAAGTATCGGTAACTACAAAAATGCATACATATCGTGGATACGCATGGATACGCTAAGATACACATGTAATGATTATGGATACTTTAGGATAACTTATTAAATATATGGAAAAAATACAAATATTGATTACTACTATCAATATGAAGAACGTTAGGTTCTTATAAATATACATATTTGAAAAAATGAACAATACAACTATATAAAATACCACTACTTACTCTCTTTCTTGCACACTTTCATTATTTTTTGTCTGAACTTTGTTTTTTAATAATTCATCCTAATAAAATCTAAATGACTTAAACCACAAAAATTAATAAATTAATTTATATTAATTGAAGATTAGGATAAATTATTAAAATTCTGAAACATAAATCATAAAATAGAAAATATTTTATTCTGCTTATTATCAAAAATGGATCCTAAACGGATTTTACTAAGGCATTAAACCAGGCTTTGATGTATTATTTTATTAAACCACCACTGAACCGTAACAAACCGGTCCGGTTAGCGAGATCGGACCGGGCGGGAGGTCATCCCTAACCTCTCACCGCCGGCTTCAGAGATACCCAAGTTTCTCTAGACCGGCGTTCCCACCGCCCTTGAAACTGACTACTATCGTGGAATGGTCCACCAACCACCGGCGACCGTTCCACCTATTGTTTTGTCGCTGAACTGCGACGGATTTCAGAAAAAAAATAAAACAACTTTTCGTCCCAGGTTCCTCAACATAGAAAACAACTTTGAGTATAAAAATGAAACAGGTTTCGTGATTCACGATTCTCCCAAAATTGTATTTCCCAGTCCCCCCTTAGAAAATGTCGAAGTATGGTATCAATAGGTTTCTTCGATACCTTAGGAAACCTGCCGATACGGGAGGATATAAGGGTTAGTTTCCTGTAAATGGAAACATCCGCCATGTTTTGTTCCTAATGTAAGGAAAATGATAGGTATCGGCCGATACTGGCCGATACGTATCGATATTGCAAACCATGGTTCCTGGTTCAGCAAGTGACGTCTCCCTATCCCTTGCGCCTTCTTTTCTTGATGGCCTTGTGCTTTTTCAGATCAGTCTTCGCCTTCGGCTTTTCCTCCTAGCATGCCAGATGATTGCTCTCTGGAGGATCCTGTAGGTCCATCTCAATATCAGTCTCGACCTCGTTATCGTCCGGTACGTCTCAATGACAATCATTGTTATTTGTCTGGCTCTTATTTCTTCTAATGAACACACTTCCTATGAGGAAACTTTCTTTGACCCTTTTTGGCTGCAAGCTATGTATGAGGAGTTATAGGATTTGGTCAAGGCTCGTACTTGGGATCTTGTTAATCTTCCTCCTGGTAAGTCCACTATTGGTTGCATGTGGGTTAATAAAATCAAGACTAAGGAAGATGGATCTGTTGATCACTGTAAAGCTCACCTCGTAGCTAAAGGTTATACATAGGAAAAAGACATTGATTATTGGTAGACATTTGCTCATGTTGCCAGTTTGACTTTTGTTCGTCTCTTAATTGCCATTGCTTTTGTTCGTCATTGGAATTTGTTTCATATGGATGTGAAAAATGTTGTTTTGAATGGTCATTTGTGTGAGAAGTTATATGTTACCCCCACCGGGATTTAATCATCTCCCTGGGAAAGTTTGTAAAATTTGTCGTGCGTTTTATGGTTTGAAGCAAGCGCTTCGTGCATGGTTTTCCACTGTTCGGAAATTGTGCAATATGGTTATAGCCAGAGTTCGCATGATTTTGCACTGTTCACTCCTCAAACTTCTCAGGGTAAAGTGTTACTTCTGTTATATGTTGATGATATTGTTATTACAGGTGATGATCTACCTGGCATCTTTGACCTTAAGGCCTGTCTCAATTCTTGTTGAGAAATGAAAGATCTTGGTCGATTACGTTATTTTCTTGGGTTGGAGGTTCTTCAATTACATGATGGCTATGGTCTTTATCAGGTCAAGTATTCTTCTTATTTACTCAATCGAGCTGGACTGAGTGATAATAAGAGTGATACACTTCTGGAGCTTAATGTTAAGCTCTGAGGAATAGATGGCGAGTTACTTTCAGATGCTACACTTTATCAACAACTTGTAGGAAAACTGATTTATTTAACTATAACTCGTGCTGGTACCTGTTATGGTGCTCATATTGTCAACTAGTTCATATTTGTTCCTTGTTCTATTCATTATGCTGCAGTGTTGCATATATTGAGTTATGTTGAAGGCAGCTTGTATCGGGGTTTTCTCTTTTCATAAACGTCAACACTTACTTTGTCTGCATTTTCTAATGCTGATTGAGCAGGTGATGTTATTGATCATTGATCTACTACAGGCTACTCTATTTTCTTTGGCGACCCCTTCATTTCTTGGCGTAGCAAAAAGTAGTATACTGTTTCTTGTTCTAGCACTGAGGCTGAATACCGGGCTCTGGCTGACACTACTTCTCATCTTGTTTGGCTTTATTGGTTAATTCAACATATGGGTGTTTCTTTGGATTCTGCCACTCCGCTTCATTGATAAGAAGAGTGCTCTTCAGATTGCTCACAATGATGTATTTCATGAGAGGATAAACACATTGATGTTGACTGTCATTTCGTTTGACATCGTTGTGTTTTCGGTACTCTCACCTTGCTGTATATATCCTCTAAACACCAGACTGCTGATTTATTTACCAAATCGCTTACTTCGTCGCAATTTCGGTATGTGTGTTTCAAAGTCCAGATGTGCTCGTTTGTTTCGTCTTGAGTTTGAGGAGGGATGTTAGATTATATAATATTATTAGGGTTATATTTGTCCTTTTACCCTTGAAGGGTATTTTAGTCTTTCGTAATATAACTCTGTATATAAGCTCATTGATATTTAATAAAATATCAATCCATTTTAAATCAGAAGTTGCAACTTTGTCATTTTAGAGTCGAGGATTAATAAAGAGGAAGTTCACTTTACCATTTCTAATTTGAATGTCCAATTTGTGAAAGAAGATTCTCCTTTAATTTCTGTTGTCTTCCAAAGTTTCTGATTCTTAGTTTCTCTTATAATTTTTGTTCTCTTTTAATTTCTTCTTGTACTTTTTTCTATTTCATATGTATATCTCATTTTAGGTTTCTCATTCTGAGCTTCTTCTTACTTTCTCGTTCTAAGTTTCTATTTTAATTACTGTTCTCTTTCTAGATTTCTAATTCTTTCTCCTTCTGTATCTGTTATCTTTCTAATTTTATCATTCTAAGTTTCTCTTTCAATATTTTTTTGTTTTTTTTTCACTCTCTTAGTCCCTCTATGTCTTTGTCATTTGCTCTAGTGTTGTTCTCCTGGGTCATTTGTATGCACTCATGTTAAAGTCACTCTTCCCTCTTTTGAATTCCTCCCTTTAGTAATTCAAAATTGTTTTTGTTGTTTTATATTTTTCCTGTATCTCTATGAAGAGTTCAATCAATATTGGGTTTCGTATTTTACCTTTGTGTGTATCACATTGACTATAAGTTGCAGGTAATTATTTGTCATGCACATTTGAATGTGTCATGATACTACTGTTTCAGTTTGTAAATTTTTTCATGTTCATGCCTTTTGTCATCACTGGTTTGTCTCGGTTTGTTGTCAATTTGAATGAGAAAGCGTAATAGCCTATTGATGATGGTGTAATTTTATTTTGAAGAGCTGATTATATAACTATAGTGCATGCTGTAATTTCATTTTAATGTTATGAAAATACATTACCGGTTTGGAGATTATAATTGTAATGTTTTATGTCTACTTAGAACCATATGGGCTGTTACAGATCATGTTGTTGTACTTTTGATCCTCTAGCATATTATTTTCTGTTTTTATTAGGCTTTTAAACTATTTAGCTAGGTATTGTAAATACCCAATAGGTTGCATGACTATGAGATGTTTCCTCTTCTTGATTGTCTCTCTCTAAATGTATCCCTCAACCCAACCACGTGTGTCCAAATGCTTCTCTCGAAGTCCACCAGCGCACCCCTCACCTGCCACTGCCTGATTACAGCCAACTTGGGGATCATATGCAGGTTGAAGGGTGTCTTTCCCAGATTTACCTCTCGGTCTCAACCGGGACATCAGATTTAAAAAAAGGTACAATGCTCCCATGAGTCAACCACACTAGATTAAGGATAGATTACAGTGAATATTAACTAAATCTTACATGAATCCTTATCACAAGTTACAATACATCACAAACCCCCTTAGGGTTCTTAGCTCGACATAGTTGGGGTGAGGCAAAATACCCTATCTGAATCCATACAAAAGATTCAGGCTAAGATAGCATAATAAATAGGAATAAAGAGAGGAAAAAGGATAGAAGCTTCCCTTCCACCCAAAGTCTTCTCCTTCATCCTTCCTTGCAGCTCAAGGGTGTTGTGCCCTAACTCCAAAACTTGCACAAACTTCAGGCATGGAGGCATGCTCTCCGAATGAGAGAACGACTCATCTATTGATAGAGGAACCCTTGCGGTCCCCTAATTGTTTTTCTGAAAAGCCGTCCGTTCCCGAGAGGCATCAGACAGGTTCCACGGCGTCGATTCTTGGCATTGCGAGTGGCATAACACAATCCTGTGGCACTCCGCTACTTCCTGATGAAGTCACCAGTGCCAGGGCGCTGAGTCTGAGTGCCGACCCTATGCTGGGTTTGAGCGTTGAGGAGTTCGTATTAAGTGAGGATGGGCTACCCTACGCTGGGTTGGGTGCAAGCATTAAGCGAGAAGGCACTCTTGCACTTGGTTTTGAGCGCTGAGGAGATCAACCCAAAAACATCTTCCGCTCCCTACGCTGCAGTTCTGGCTTGGGCGTTGTGGTACCCAACTCTTGTCATTTCTACTCGGTTGCTGGTCTTGGTATTCTGGTGCCACGACTCTGCTGCTGGTGCCATGTGGTGTCGTTCACAATCTTTTCTCCTCTTCTCGAAATATGGCTAAAAAATAGGGAAAATTTTACACTATCCCCATACTCATGAAATATGCTTTAAGTTACATGGTTATCCGGAGTAGTGGCATGAGATTAAGGTTCGGGAAAAAAAGAATCGAAGGAGCCCATTGGTGGATCTGGACGTGTACCTATGGCTTCTGCAGATCTGCAACTGTCTGCAACTCCACTTGTGGAATCAGAACTTGAATCCTCCAATGTCGTCAAGAATTCAGGTTACAATGGTGGGAATAACAGCAGTCCTTTATTAGTTTATAATGAACTGAAACAAGATGGTTGGATAGTGGACTCTGGTGCAACGGACCATATGACATTCTGTCCAGATGACTTTACTTGAAATACCAAACCACGAAAGACGAGTATCTCTAATGCGAATAGAGTCATGACAGTCACTGGTGCTGGAACAATGGAGTTATCTCCCTCAATATCATGATCTAGCACTTTTTTTTGTACCATCTCTTTCAACTAAATTAATGCCTGTAGGACAAAGTACTGAGGAATTGAATTGTGTAACACTAATGTATCCAAACTTTTGTTTTTTTTTCAGGATATTCTCACGAAGGAGATCATTGGGCGTGGTACTAAAATAGAGGGGTTATACTACATGGATGATTTAATCTGTAGGGGAGTCAATCATGTGAAACAACTGACCAATCTCCAGGAAAAAAAAAACAAATCTGGTTATGGCATTCTCGTTTGGGACATCCATCGTTTAATTATATGAAGCATTTATTTTCGAAATAGTTTCTCAATGTTGATTATTCGGTGTTTAGATGTGAAACTTGCATATTAGAAAAAAGTCATCGTGTACCTTTCCCTTTTAGTCATAATAAAAGAGATGTTCCATTTGCTTTGATTCATTCGGATATTTGGTGTCCATCTCCCATTATGATTGTTCGTGGTATACGGTGGTTTGTGACTTTTGTAGATAACTATACTAAAATGACATGGGTATACCTATTGAAGCACAAAGATGAGGTATTCAATGTGTTTTGTACATTTCATGCTATGATTCATAATCAGAGTTCAGTAAAATCAGGATTCTACAATCTGATAATGGACGGGAATTTGCAAATCAAGAGTTCACGAAATATTTTCAACAACGTGGTCTCTTGCATGAATTTTCATGGAGTCAAACTCCACAACAGATGGTGTAGTCGAAAGAAAGAATTGTCATATATTGGAAACTGCTCGTGCTTTGATGATTGTACTTGAATAATGTTATTTAAACTTCAATTTACCTTATGAATCGTATGTCTTCAAACGATTTGGGATTTAAAACTCCATCACTGGTTCTATCCGAACATTTTACACTACCATCAATACTCTTTATTCCTCCAATAGTCTTTGGATGTGTTGCATTTATTTACCTCCACAAAAATCAACAAACAAAACTTGACTCTTGTGTTTTTCTTTGCATTTTTCTGGGGTATGGTACAAACAAGAAAGGATATTACTACTACAATCCTAACACAAATCATACCTACATCACGTTGGATGTTACTTTCTTAGAATATGACAACTTTTACTCGTCATAGGTATCAGCTTATTCGGTTGAAGAGCAGAAGTGGTGGGAGTGTATAATTTTCGGTCTAACAAATGCATGTATTGTTCCAGATATGAATGTTTTTGGATTAGATGATGTACCAGAAGTGAATGAACCAAGTGCCATAGATATTGCAACAGTTGAAGAAGCAGGCCATATCCATCATGATTCTGCCAGTAAAGAAATCCTTCTTTTCCATGTACCAGGTGATGATGATTCTTCTACTTAGGTAATTTTTTATTTTCCATCCTCTAGTCATGCTTTGGATACATCTTCTGCTAACTATCACTTAACTTTCAGGCACAATAGAGGCAAGCCTCCAATCTCTAACCACTGAAAGGCTGACCGAACCACTCAGGAGATTAAATAATGAATTGTCTTCTCATAAAATTCCTAGTGAAGTCCATGAAGCTCTTAAAGATCCAGAATGGTCTAAGGCAATTAATGAACATATGGAAGCACTGCAAAAGAACAAAACGTGGGATCTTGTTCGTCTTTCAGAAGGACAGAAAACATTTCGTTGTAAGTGGGTTTTCTCCTTCAAACACAAGGCAGATGGGTCTATTGAAAGGTACAAGGCGGGACTAGTGACAAAAGGATATACTCAAGCATATGGAATTTACTATCAAGAAACGCTCTCACCGGTGGCCAAAATAAATATTGTACGAGTACTACTATCATTGTTAGGACACTTTATCAATTTGATGTAAAACAAGCTTTCCTTCATGGAGATCATGAAGAGGAAGTGTATATGGACATCCCACCAAGTTATGTCTCATCCTTCAACAATGAAATCATGTGCAAATTACAAAGATCTCTATATGGGCTTAAACAGTCACCACATGCTTGGTTCGACCACTTCAATTTGCCTAGGAAAAATTATGGATTCCAACAAAGCAACTACACTGATAATTTATGTAGATGAAATGATAATTACAGCGGATGATACTGAAGAAATTAGTGAGCTCTAGAAATACCTTAAAACCGAATTTGAGATGAAATACTTAGGAGGTCTCAAATATTCTTAGGGATAGAGGTGGCTAGATAAAAACAAGACATCTTTCTTTCACGAATAAATTATGTGTTAGAATTTCTGACAGAAACTAGGTGAATATTTAGATCAAGTACCAACAAATAAGGAAAGTTGCCAATGTTTAGGATGCAAATTGATTTATCTATCCCATACTCGCCCAGATATTTCATATGCTCTCAGTTGAGTCAGTCAATTTATGCGTAATCCCTGTGAAGATCATATCAATGCTGTGATTCGTATAATCCGTTAATCTAAGTCAGCACCTGGGAGATGACTCATGTTCTCAAATAATGGTTTCTCTACATGTCGAGGGTCATACAGATGTTAATTGGACAGGTAGTATATCTAATAGAAAATCTACTTCTGGTTACTACACATTCGGTGGTGGTAACAAAAGGTGAGTTTCGTGTAATGGCAAAAGGGTTGTGTGAACTCCTTTGGCTTAAAAGGTTAGTTCCAGAAATCAGATTTAGTCCCAACTGAGCGATGAATTTGTATTGTGACGATAAGGCAGCCATTGAGATTTCTCACAACCCAGTTCAGCATAACCACCCAAAAAATATTTGAAGTAGATTGGTGGACAGTGGCTGTTCTGGAAGGACAGCGTCAATGTTGATATCATATACACATCACCCAACCTTTGTAAACAAGATTTAGGAATACAATAGGAAAAGACATGTATGTAAAGTTTACCTACCTACCCCCACAGCCACACAGGGGGAACCAAACCCTAAATGAACTCAAGCGAATCCAAAACCCATCAGGTGAACCAATCATGATTGTTGGAGACATTAATGCCACCGTAGACTACAGCAACAAATACTCAGAAGTAGGTTGCCCTTATAGAACAAACAAAGCCTTCGTAGATTTAATTACAAACTGTGGATGGAATGACATAGGCTACTCAGGAACGAAGTTTACTTGGTCAATTGCTAGAAACCCAGATAAATTAGTAAGGGTTCGGCCAGATAGGGCCCTAGTAAATGGAACTTGGCTTCCCGTTTGGCTAAATTCTACCTTAACCACCCTCCTGAGAGTTAGGTCATATCATAACTCTCTGATTTTAGAAGCTACGCCAAGAGAAAGAATCCAAAAACGTCCCTTTAGATACCAGGTTATGCGGAGATAGGGAAGAGACTATGAAACCATAGTGCATAGAGCCTAGAATGAAATTCAGCACCCTAACCTTTCCTCACCCCCCAGAGTTCCTGCTTCTTCGATTTAAAAAAGTTGCAGAGGACTTAACAAAATGGAACAAAAGTTCCTTCAGAAATTTCCACACAAACACTAGAAGAACTGCCCGAAAGCTAGATGAAACAAAAAAAAAAACTTACAAATCCAACCTGGAACCAAACTGTCCTACAAACCGAAAAATAATTACAACACGAACTTATGAGACTAACCAGAATGAAACATCTCCACACTTTCTAACAGACTAGACAGAGCACCTTCAAAGATGGAGATGACAATACCTGGTTTTTTCACTTGTATATTAAAGCTAGAACACAAACCAACAAAATCCTGCAAATAGAAACCTATGCTGGCACACTTCTAGTAAAGGAAGAAGACATAAGAAAGGAAGCCGAATTTTTTTTAAGCTTTTGTACTCCTAATCAGCAAACAATAGGCCCCCTCCTTTCAAACCAATGAAAAAACTATCCGATGAAGAGGGAATCACCCTGTCCAGACCAATTAGCATGAGAGAGGGTGAAGCACCATTGCTTACAATGGAATCATATAAATCACCCGGACCCGATGGCTTTCAACCTATTTTTTTTAAACATCCTTTGGCCCTTATCAAAGAGGATCTACATAAATGTGCAACTCGAACTCAACAAGACCTTCATTGTCCTAATTCCGAAAAGGGCTTTTGATAATATCTAATGGGATTTCATAAGCCAATACCTAGAGGTGTTCAACTTCCCTAGGCAATGGAGGGAATTTATTTTTTCTTGCATCAGTACTACCTCTTATCAAATTCTGACAAACGGAATCCCCATGGATCCAATCATCCCCACGTGTGGGATTGGACAGCAGACCCCTTCTGCCCTTCTCATTTCATTCTTGCTACATTGCTCTTCTCGAAGAGAATAGCTGAATGTTCCACCGAAGGTAAAATAAGCCCATGGAAACCCATTCTAGAGATGATACCCATTTGCAATCTGCATTATGCAGATGATACACTTCTAATTCGAAAAGCAAAATAGGGTACAACAGAAGCTTTTGTGGACATGCTAAAGGAATATGTAGACTGTTCTGGGCAACACATAAACCCTAATAAATCATTGGTTGTTTTCTCTAAGGCTGTGACGCAGGAACTTCAGGAACAAATATTAGAGAAATTACATTTTAAACACATTGCATCTCTAGGTTTATATTTATCTAACACACGACCAGTACCCTCCTTCGTGTCATACCAGAGACACTTAAACAAGTGGATTGGTGTCCATGTTCCCATATACACCTCTAGAATGGATTGTAGGACCCCATAAAATATATCTTCCCTTTCTCCTACTGTTGGGATGCCACTGTTTTGAGAAATCCCAGATATGTCAACGGACTCTGTCTCAAATTTGTATCCATTATGAAAGAACCCATTGTATGACTTAGCCTCACGATCGGGGCAGCGGGCAAGGGACATTAATACATGGGCATCTTCTTCCTGATTAGCTTACAGATTTGTCACCTACATTTCAAAATTAAGGTCACAATCATCTATGACGTTAAAGGTGGTGAAATATGATAGAGTAAGTGTACAAAGACTAACTTACATTTGTTTGAAACCACTGCACAAACTGGTTGTGCTGCTCGGTCTGTATTCTGTGTTCAGTCCAACGAGGATGCAACTGTATCAAGTAATATTTGTGTTTCCTAAACGCGATTAAAACTAAATTATATTAACACATTTTTGTCAATAATAAAGAACGAGGAAGTGAAAAAGACGATTTTATATGTACAGTATGTACTGTTGAGTTTGTGGACAGTTAAACAGTACAAACCGATGGGCCCGATACGCCTCCTCACTGCTAAGGAAATAAGAGCGGCCCGCCCCCAAAGGACCTTCATCGTATCGTGCCGGTCTCGTCAACTTTGTCTCAACTCCCTCAATATATCAGACACAAAAAGTAGTTGCTTCCTCCATTAAATATCTTTACAATGGCCAAAAGACCAAAATTCCCTTAAAGGGTAAAGTTACAGGAAAAACCTAATGTACGTAATATAACATCCCCCCTCAAACTCAAGATGGATCAAAAGAGCACATCTAGAGTTTGGAACATAAATACCGAAATTGCGAAGAAGTAAGCGACTTCGTAAATAAATCAGCAATCTGATGTTCAGAGGTTATATACAATAATGTGAGAGTACCAGAAACACAATGATGTCAAACAAAATGACAATCAACCTCAATAAGTTTGATCCTCTTATGAAACACATCATTGTGAGCAATCTACAGAGCACTCTTATTGTCACAATGAACTGGATAAGGAGAATCTAAAGAGACAGCCATATCCTGAAGTAACCAATGAAGCCAGACAAGCTCAGAGGTAATGTCAGCCAGAGCCTTGTATTCAGCCTCAGTACTAGAACGAGAAACAAATTCATTGACAATCGAGGAACAAAGTGAGCATCCGAAAAACAAAGACCAGAAGTGGCAGAAACAGAACTAGTGTGTTCCACAAGAAGCTTAGAACCATCAGTTGTGTAAATCGGAAAAGAAAAAATAGAAGAGGTAGAGACAAAAATTGAGGAATCAAAAGTCATATGATTCGGCACACTAGAGTCAATTATCCAAGAATGGTTACCTGTATGGACAGACAATGCAGAAGCGGAGGAAGTACTTTGACCAAGGCAGGCAAGAGTCTTGTTAATCATATCATGTACATCCACAGCAATCAGGGAAGTAGGGGGAGTAGGAACTGTAGTGGAGGAACAATCAGCACAAACAAAAACGACAGTAGTATGACGTGCAGCGTTAGGATTCTGAGTTTTCTTGAGTTTTGCACAAGTAAATTTCATATTCCCATACACTTTGCAATAATTGCAACGTACTTGAGTCAGCTCTCGGAGGAGTACTTTTCATGTTATCAATAGCTCTGACGAAAGAACCTATAGGACCACCAGTAAGACGACATGTCTCCTTAGCTATAAATTCTGACAAATCACCCTCTGCGGAAGGCAAAGGACTTCTATGAAATATAGAGGACCGAATAGACTCAAAACATCACGAAGTGCCATTAAAAACTGAACTAAATGTATCCTCTCAACATTTTTATGAAAAACCTTTGTATCTGTAGTGCAAACAAATTTCGGATCCATACCTGCTAACTGATCCCACAATAGAGACATTTGATAATAAAATTCGGATATAGATTGAGTTGGAGCTTGTTTTAAAGATCGAATATCCATTTTAAGCTTATAATGTTCAGAAACATTGGTCCCCTTAAGTCGATTTTCTAAAAAATAACCAAGCATCTCTCACATTCTCAAATTGTCCAACCTCCAAACTTAGCGAAGAGGACAAAAGAGCACTAGCCAACCATATTATAGTTGGAGAATTATTAATTACCCTTTCCTCTATAGTTTTAGAGGTAGAATCATCAGTCAACTTACAATCACTAATAAGATACTTCCATAAATTTCGACCTTGCAAAACATTACACATAAGGGTGGTCCAATGAACATAATTAGTGATCATTAGACGAAGTCATCTTAACTGATATAGCACGAGGAAAGTCACAGTCTCAAAGCAGCAAAACCAACAATCACTGACTCAAGTTGCAAGCAATAGAACCCAAAGAAAATTTCAGATTATAAGATAAACTCACCAATATATCCACACATACAGCAATGATCAGCAATTAACTGCCTGGTCTGAATGAACCTGAGCTGGGCAGATTTGGTTGGTTCGGTTCAAACAAATAGACGTCTGACCTTGAATCCACTGGAACAGAGAGGATAGTCGGGACAGAAAACCATCAGACAGTAACAACACCGGAGATGAAGCAGTGTGCGGCCCACGGTACCAGAGCAGTGACGACTCCTCCTGAGTGACGACGGTGTTGACGGAGTGACGACGACGTTGACGGAGTGACGATGGCGATGCTGAAACGACGACGGGGACGACGAATGAAACAAAACAGACATTCAAAACCCTGCTACAGCTATGAGCAGAATCCAAATCGACACCGAACAGTTGTACGGAAACAAAATGCCAGAGATTGAACGGCGAAGGAATAGCCGACAACAGCAGATTGACAGGTGAAGAAAGCCGAATACCCAAAATCCAAAAATCAGTGCTCGCGTCTAAGAAACTTTTAGAAATCCAACAAAAAACGATCAATCCAAGTAAAAAATTGACGCCAAAGTTTCCGACTCAGTTCTGAGCAAGAAGCCTCCGAGATTGATGAAAAACAGCGCCAGAAAAGCCAACCAGGGTCGGAACCTTAGTTTCATTTGGGGGAAGACGGCCGAGTCGGACGGAGTCGAATCACTTGACTCATCCGAGTTGAACCTTTGTGAAGTTATATAACCCGATTTAGGATTGAGTCAAACTAAGTCGGACCGAGTAGGCTCTGATACCATGTTAAATAAAAAAATTGGATACAAAAAGGGTATTTCTCTCATTAACAATTGAGTTATTTATAATAGATATTCTTACAATGGCTAAAAGACCAAAAGACCCTTAAAGGATAAAATTACAGAAAAAAAACCCTAATGTTCATAATCTAACAATATTCATTGTATGATCTACATTGAGGACACTGTAGAATTTAAGTTTGGGTACAGAAATTTGCATAAATTCATTCATATATTCATTCATTCAGGCAAATTGCATCAATCTTGTATGACTTTGCATTGCATATAGATCTTTCCATACCTAGGAATGCATTGTGTTGATGATCATGCATGTGAGTTGAAAAGGGAATTGTGTGGGGCTCCGTCATTACTTGAATAGCTAGACTGATGAGATTACCTCGTTTCAATTAAAAAAAGCCAAACACGAGTCAAAATATTTTGTCGCTAAATCACTATTGGTTGGTATATCGTTTGTGAATATGCTTGAGTCATTGTCCTTGGTTCTAGAACTAGTTTCAAATGAAACGCGAGGCGAAATGGATGAAAATTGAGCTTTTCTGGCCACCCTATGCATATCTGCTTGTCAACCAAAATTTGAGGCTTTATTGACCATTTTCATAGCAACATTTTACTAACTCATATCCTTTTTGTATTTACATTTCTTTTCTGTCCTATCTCTCAGATTGCATGGTTGAGTTGAAATGGAGCTTGAGCTCCTATTGTGTGGTGAAATGAAGCAACGAGAGAGACGAGGAGAAGAAAAAGAAAATAAAAAAGAAAAGAACGCGAACAAGAAGTGCTCGAAAGGCAAAAGGAAATAAAAATATTATTCAAATCAAAAGTTGACTAATCTAAGTGAAGAGAAATCAAGAAAAATGATTAATTGAAGAAAAATGAAGAAATGGTCAAAAAGGCACAAGAGCTCAAGTTTGGGGGAATTATTTGATATGATCTCACTCTAAGTAGTTTCAATAATGTGATAATAGAGAATGAACCTTTCATGATTGACTTTTTACCCAAACCTGGTCTCTAGCTCCATTACAACCTTTATGAAGTCCTAATGATCTTAGTAGCAACTTTTCACAATTATTGGACAGTGGATTGAGAGACTAGCATATGGAAGTCTAGGATCAATTTCTCTAGTGCATGGCTTGTGATTTGATGATGAGAACAATAGTGTGGGGGCCATAGAATTTCATTAGTAGTGGGGCAAATAGATTGTCAATGAGTAAGTCTCTAAATAATAGCTAGAAGTGTAGTTAGTCGAGCACATTCGATTATCATGTCTCTAATTCAATTGCATGATTTTTCACCACCAGCATGCTAGATAGATCATGTAAAATCTGTGGAGAGGTTCCTTGTTCAAGGATGAGCAAGATTTTAAGTTTGGTGTGTGATTGGCATATATTGTTCACTCATTTTCATATTCTTTTCTGAAAATTTGACTAACTATTTGACCCCATTTGAATTATTTTTATTGTTATTATACAGAGAAATCATGCAAAATTCCGAAAAAAGCCAACAGATCAAATTCCACGTAAATCAGAGCTAAAATGAAGAAAATACCCAACAACAAATAAGTGCAGAAGTTGATGCTGCAGGACGTCAAAGAAGTGTCACGGTGTCACAATGCCAAAAAAAATCTAACATATGTGCCGGTGCTCTCTCGGTGCCGTGATTTTTATTTGGCGACACAATGCCGCGGCAACTGAGTATGAAGGTGTGAGCACAATGGCACTGGCTGAGGCAGTGGAATGTGAACTTCAGCGCCTCTGTGCTGAAGTTTGGCGCCACGACATTCAACCCAGAAGGAGAGCATTCGGCTCCGTGGAAGAAATCTGGCACCGTACTATCGGTGCCATGGTTAATACTAGGCACCGCAGCGCCGAGACTGCATTCTTCAACATTTTAAGTGGACACTTATTGAACACTCCTATAAAAGGTGAACGTAGAGCAATTTCTAGCCAAGCCTTCCGGGAATGGAAGAAAAAAGTGTGAGGATGATTTGGGGGCGATTGAGAGTGAGACTAGGGATCTATAAGAGCTCAAGAACACAGATTTGGAGCTTCCGAAGGAGGAGATACGATCCAAGTGGATGATTCTCGATCTTTTATTCTATTCCTATTTCTCTTTATCCATCATCTTAGTTATGTATCTGTAGTAGAACTCGTGTATGAGTATAGGTTTGCATTCATCTTAATGTATTGTAGATTTTAACTCATAGGGGTTGTAGGGTAGTACTTTGTTTCTTTTATGAGTAAATGTTTCTTTACCTGACGTAATTTTACATATCGATATGTCTATGAGTGTGTAACAGCTCCGTTAAACGGCGAAGATAGTGTGCTGGACTATTGTTAGGCCTTATCAAGCTTTAGTGTAATTAATGTGGGGTTTAGATGTTAATTGATTGATGACCATTTGACATTAATCTTGCTGTCCCCGTTGAGACCGAGAGGGTATTCTGGGATAGACATGCATTAATCAACGTGTGATTTCCGAATCGCCTGGGAGCAGCCTTGTGACAGTGAAGGATGCGCAAGTAGTCATTCAGGAGAAACGTCTTGACATACAAGGTCTTCGGGACTAGGGTGATGGACCCTCTGATTAGACTCTTGATATCGAGAGAAGATAGAGCTAAGCAAGTGGGGATACAGTCGTAGTGCACTCCAGAGAGGGCTTCGCGTATTCAATTCTCCAATCCTCTTAGTGTTCGATAAAATACCCAAGCGAAGGACTTTGGCTAATATATAGACGTAAGTAGCAGATAATCACATCTCTTAGTGCTTAATTAGATTCCACAGGTCCGATTCATAGTTAGGTTTAGTTTAGGTTTGTTGTGCATTTAGTTAGTTCTAATTCTCATTAGATTGCATTGGAAGGACATCAGTTAAACGGATACAATTATAGTGTTCAATTTATAATTCCCTGTGGAATCGACCTGGACTCTCCAGTGTATTACTTGGTACGGCGTGTGCACTTGCGCACTCGGTAATAAACCTGCATAGGTACGGTTTAGACGCAACTAACTATCAAGAGGCCTTCTCACTGGTAGCTAAGTTGAACACTATTAGAGTTTTATAATCTCTTCCAGCAAATCATGATTGGTTAGTACATCATTTTGACGTAGCGAATACCTTCCTTCATGGTGACCTCGAAGAGGAAGTATACAAGGATATTCTGCCTGGTTATTCTATGGATTCCAAGATCAAAGTTGTGTGTAACTTATAGTGAGCATTGTACGGAATATAGCAATCCCCAAGTCCATGGTTGGAAGGTTTAGTTTGACAATGATGAGGAACGGTTTAAAGTAGAGCAATTCAAACCATATATTTTTCTTGAAGCATCAAGGAGGAAAGGTAACAACGTTACTAATCTATGTAGATGACATGATTATCACAGGAGATGACTTCGAAGAAATATCTATGCTTCAAAGGAAATTGGCAACCGAGCTTGAAGTGAAGAATTTGTCTCAACAGAAATACGCCTTAAATCTTCTATGGTGGGACGGTTGTAATGCAACCAGAAGACATGCCCATTTTATTGCAGATATCTTGTTACATGAGAAGAAGGAAGCAAAAGGTGGTGCCCAGCAAAAACTAAGTACAGAGGAATGGTTAAAGATCTTTGTGAGCTCCTATGGCTTCGAAGACAAATGGCAGAAATAGGTTTCCTTCCAACCTCCAAAATTAAATTTTTTTGTGGCAACAAGGCTGCCATAGATATCTCTAACAATCATAACCAAGCATGTAGAGGTGGACACGAATTTCATTAAACCGAATCTCGAAGATAAGATCATTTGATTTCCATTTGTTATATCTGAAGATAAATTGGCAGAAATACTTACAAACATGTGTCCAGAATAACTTTTACAGTCTCTTGCATACTTTTCTGGAGAAATATGAACAGAAGAAGAATTTTGCATACTTTTCTAGAGAAATATGAACAGAAGAAGAATTTCGTTTGACCTTGATCCCAAGCAAAAAGTTGACGTCACCAAGATCATTGAGACAAACCTGATTTTGTAGATGTTTAATATGAATTGAAATAACTTAGATATTGTTTCCAATAATATTAGCAACAACAAATTTCAGAATAAAATGGATACTATCAGAATCATACCAATAGAGTAATGAGGTGTGTACCTGTGATAATAGAAACCAATGTTTCACCAGAAATTGTGGTGAACACTGATATGAAGCTCTCGAATTCTGTTTGAGTGGATAGAGTGACCTCTATAATCGGCAGATTTTGTCGGTTTGAATAGGATCTTTAAGCCTGAGAGGTTGCTTCATGTATACAACTTTATTAAGTGTCCTATTAAGAGATGCATTTCCAATATCAACTTGTTTCAGAGGCCAATTTGCAGAGAATATTAGGGGCACAAATTGTCACTGGTTTAATGACAGGGCTAAAAGTCTCAAAATAGTCACAGCCTTGCTTCTGATTGAAATGTTTTGCTACTAGGTGAGATTTGTACAGATCAAGACTCCCATATAGCTTGCGCATAATCCGGAAGACCATGTAAATGTACAGCCTTGTGACCCTGTGAAAGAGGAACCAGACAAATTATTATTAGCCTGTAATGCATTAAACTCAGACATCATAGCTGTTGGCAAATCCAAATTCCGGGCTGCTGTTGTACTGATGGTGGGTTCGAGTTTAAATGGAGCAAGGGCTTAAGGCATGTGGATAGGTAAATCTTTAGTTTAAAGTTTCTTGTCATAGATCTAGTAGTCATGGAATGGGTGGAAAGAAAGGGTAAGAGGTCAAGCGAGGGATACTAGTGAGACTCAAGCCAAATTATTGGGTGAGATAAATAAGTGAGGAGCTTGGGGAATGGAGATCAAAAGTGCAATCAGGTGAGCAGTGTATGCATACCAAGGAGGGGTGGGGGTGATGGCACTAGTGTGGACTCCGATGGACCTAGCATGGCAGCAGGATAAGAAGAATCTGAATATTACATTACGAAGAGTCATAGGGGAATGGCAACATTTCTGGCTTCGAGAACGACAATCAAATTTCCTCAAAGATAACATTCTAAAAGACAAACATGCGACTTGTGTCGAGATGTGATACCAAAAACCCTTTGTGGTTGGAATGATACCCAAGGAATACGTTCACTAGTAGAAAACTGGCATTTAGGGGTGGGTTAAAATCCGTCCCTAATGAGCCAAAACCCGTCGCTATTCTCATTAGAGGTGGTCCTCCAGCCATCGCAAATAAGAGGGTTGCTAATGCGATTTAGAGACGGCAAGGACCGTCACTAATAAAAAAACACCCTACTACTGGAAAACAATAGGGACAGCATTCCACTGTCGCTAATAAAAAATATTAATAGGGACAGTTCAGCGCCATCACTGATGATGTTTTTAGAGGCAGTCTCCGATAGCGTCCTTAAAACTTTATAGTGGCGGTCTCCGACAGCGTCAGTAAAACTTTTTAGTGTCGGTCTCCAACAGCGTCACTAAAACTTTTTAGTGGCGGATCATTCAACGGTCCCTAATAATCATGGTTTCCGATTTACTATTAGCGGCAGTCAACAAAAACACTTCGTAAAACGTATTAGGCGCTGTCCTTTCAACCGCCTCTAAAAATAATGATTTTCCGTTTAATTTTAGGGGCTGCAACACAACCGCCCTAATACGTTTATTTTTTTTTTTACAAAAATATTTTCAATGGCAAACATCTGTACTTGACACTTAACATTAATTATATAGCTATTGAATGCCATACAATGTAACCAATTCACCATTCTCCATTCACTAAAACAAAATGAAGACATTGAAACAACCACCAAAAACATTGATTCTCCATAATCATTTCAAAAGTTCACAAAAAATATTTAAAATATCCTTTCTTCATAATATTTTCTTAAGTTCACAAAAAAATCTAAATGGCATTAACTGAAACCTGCACCGCCATCCATAAAACTAGATCACTCTATCACTGAAAGAAATCGTCATCGCTATCCAGTGCACCTGTAGAAGTTTAGAAAAAAATTCTCTAAGTGTGGAAAACCTACACTGTCGTGCATATAACTATGCACCCAATCACTCATAGGCTTCTTCATCGCTATCTTGTTCACCTGCAATGAATGTAATGAAACTTAATGGAGGAAAAATTAAAATGAATCTATGTACGTAATTAAGTAGTTTAATGAAGTAAAACCTGAGGTTGTGGGAGTGGTTGAATTGCGCTCAGACCTAATTTGATGCATTAAATTCTCCAATGATTGCATTCGAGTCATAAGTATTTCATTGATTTCCCTTTGTCTTGACGACTCCGTCTTTGCTGCTTCGAGCTTTGATCTCATTGCATCCATTTGTGCAGAATTAACAGAAGAGCCACTCCTACCTCTTGTGTAACCAAACCCGATACCTCTCTCGTATCCATCGTGATGGCCTCCAAAACCCTCATCTAAGACAGGAGTAAGACATTGAGGGTCCTTGCTCTCCATAAGCTGTCGTTCAACAGCCTTATCCCGTACAGCGTTCTACAATAAAAATAAAATTGATGTTTAAGTTCATATTGTAACCAATAATAAAACAAACAAATTCAAACTTGAAATTACTTACACAATAGCTTGCTGTTATCTCATTTGAATAATCCCCATCTTTGGTACTTGATAGTCTCACAATCATTGTAATGTCTATTCTCACATCTGACACATGGACATAGCATACGCCCATTGCTCTGAAGCACTCCTTGTTGTTTTGCGTACTCTATAAAGAAATGAATTCCAGCTACAAAAATAGGATGGCACCGATTGTGCTTGTTGGTGTACTCGTACATCCATTTTTTGTTATTGAGATAGTCCATCTACTCACTTTAAACAATGACAGACTACACAAAACAAAAACAAAAATAAGAAAAAAAAGATGATGAGTACTAAGTTTATGATTTAGGGGTTTAGGGGTTTAGGGGTTTAGGGGTTTAGAGGTTTAGGGGTTTAGGGGTTTAAGGGTTTAGGGGTTTAGGGGTTTAGGGGTTTAGGGGTTTAGGGGTTTAGGGGTTTAGGGGTTTAGGGGTTTAGGGGTCAGTATTTAGGGTTTAGGGCTTAGGGATTTAGAGTTTGGGGTTCCTAGGTTTGGGGTTCCCATGTTTGGGGTTCCTAGGTTTGGGGTTCCCACGTTTGGGGTTCCTAGGTTTGGGGTTCCCACGTTTGGGGTTCCTAGGTTTGGGGTTCCCACGTTTGGGGTTCCTAGGTTTGGGGTTCCCACGTTTGGGGTTCCTAGGTTTATTGTTCACACAAACATATATTTAGATATTGTAACCAGACTCTCATTTACGACATAGTATAAATCATGGATTGTTAATCTAGTCAAATAAGGGAGAAATGCAAGCATTTTTGAAGAAGTAAAGCATTTTTCATTCCAACATTCTTAAATCAAAACAGTTAAATCCACTCTAACTTACATTTATATGCCAGCAAATATGAGATCCTGTGGAATGTGGACAAAATTCTTTATAATACCAGATCTAGAATCAAATATACCTCCAAAATAAGAGTTAATTATGTATATCTACCACATATTTTTGTAAAGTTAATGTACGTACACCAATTTCTCCAATCTACTAAGATGAAATTCTACAAAAAAATTATGTAACAACATTAAATAGTCAAGGAAAAAATTGACATGCCAAAGTATATGATTAACAATTGATAACTCTTGCATTTTCTTCTGGCTTGTAGTGCTAAAATAAATTATAAGAGGAAATATAGTTTCAAATATAATACAGTTCTCTTTTCTTATCAAGGTATTCAAAAGAGTTAATTATCATGTTATAAAAAATTCTATAATTTCTCAAAACATGAATAAAGTCTAAACCGGCATCAGAAATTAATCTACATATATGGGACAAACACAACTTCTCTAGTCCTCTATGTAAGTGAAATATGGGCGCCTATTCTATTCCTTCACTTCTTTCCATCACACTGATTTTTGTGGTATTCAATTCCTCAATATTAAAACCAAAACCAAGTCAATCCAAAGAGAAAAAGAAAAGAAAAGAAAAATGCTTCCCTCACCTGATCTCCTCTCACACCAGTCAAACCTCAAAGGCAAACTGAGAAAGAAAAAACGAGAAGGGGAGGAGAAGAGGAAGAGGATACAGCAGTCAAACCTCAAAGTCAAACTTAAAAATAAAATAACGAGAAGATAAGGAGAAGGGGACGAGGATACAGCAGTCAAAAAGGAAGAAGATAAGGAGAAGAGGAGGAGGACACGCAAGAAAGAGAAGAAAAAGAAGATGCGGAAGGGGACAGCTACCCAGGTAAGTGATTAATTAATCGAGAGAAGCTAACATAGCTAAGTCTTAACTATATTTGAACATTAATTCATTCAATAAAAAACAATATGAAGCTAACAGTACGTAGAAACGAACGATGCCAATATTCTGAATGAATTAATGTCAAAAGGGCGAAGATTAATCTACCTGTTGTTGCTGGCGAGCAATGGGGAACACGGGCCGAGCTTCGTACGGGCGCTCTGCAATGAGTTGAAGATATTTTTCGTATGAGAAGCAGGAGTTTGCAAGCAAAATTTTTTTACGAGAAGCTGAAGCGCGTGGGAGAAGGGAAACGGGAGACAGAGATGGGAGACCGGAGAGTACAGGTTAATTAAGAGGTGGTTTACAATCTTTAGGTTTAAAGGCGGGCGGGAGAAGCGTCACGGAAACAAAAAATTAAAATTTACATTAGAGACGGTTTAGGATTTTAAAACATAATAAAACAAGCTTTAGCGATGGTTGGCTAATAATCAAATAATTAGGGATGGGCTTTAGACCGTCCGCCTCTAAAGAATTTTTTTAGGGATGGTTATAGTTATTACCCATCCCTAAATGCCAGTTTTCTACTAGTGGTTTAACTTGGAATGATCATTCAAGTTTATGCCATGATTAGGGTCAAAGATTAGGAAAACACAAAAAGAAAAAATATGCAAAGACCACAATAATCGGGGGTGCCCAAACAAATCCTCAAAGGCACTTCTAAAATTGATTTTTTGTTGGGTGTCAATTATTCAGAAACACTACAATTTTAAAATGCAAATCCCAATGTAATTATGGCATTGCGGCTTGTGCAAGCAGTGGTAAGTCAGTTTTCACAATGTTCCTGTGCTTGCGCTCATCTAGGCCATATTTCTGAGGGTGTAAGAGCACAAAATCCTATGATGAATACCACTGCTACACAACAATGCTTAAAAAGAGTTGCTTATAAATTCAGAACCATCATCCCACTGAAAGGAAAGAAAGATTTTCAACTAGGATTTTGAACTTAGAAATGCACTAATGGTTTTCCATTTAGACTGTAATAAATAGAACCAAGTAAATCGATTGTAATGATCTAGGAATAAGATATAGTACATATATCAATTTATTGACACAATGAGACAAGGACTCCAAACACAATGTGTAAAGGAAAAGAAGTTAGTTTACTCACATGACAAGAATGACAAGTAGATTCTTTAGTATATTAGGAAACTACAATGTTCATTGAATTTAAAACTTTTTGAATAACAGAGAAAATTGGATATTCCCTAGCCTACAAGGCCAAATGGATGATGGCCACTTATGAGAAAGAAAGCAAATTGGTGAAGAACATGGGATTGACGATGTATAACCCATGTTTACTCCACCACCTAAGCGAATTCTGTCTGTCCTTCCTTCACAATAAAACCAGAAGGAGAACACGTAATTAAGATCGGATATGAGTTTAGAAGCAGATAATAAACTTTTAGCACACTAAGGAACATGAAGAACTTGCTGTACAAAAAAGATGGATTTAGATTAATAAAACCAACGAATTTATTGGCAAACCAGGGTCTGTTGAGACTTGGACACCACTAATCTCCACATAGGTATGATATTGCCCTCTTTGGGCCTATACATATATATAATGTTTATATTGAGAGTTGGAGGACAGTAACTATATTGTGAGATAGAGGCCGTAACTGTATGTGGAAGGAAACAATTCCTTCAAAGTAATGTTATGAAAATCAATATGTGGGAGCTACAATTAAATTAAATAATGCTGGCAAACCAGAATCTAGTACGAGGCTTCGGAAGATGCTCTCTGCTTTAAGAATTGATAAAACTGTTCTCTAGATTTTGAAGGTGAGGGCTTACTTCGGATGTCAAAGGCTATCCTCTGAATATCTGTTTTGTAATGTAGTTGCACTGCAAGAAATTAGTTATCTCAATTTTTATATGGATTATTTGAGAACGCATTTAATAATTAGGTTTAATTTATCTAGTTCTTCAACTTGCTTGTATCACATTCTGGAGGCCGTGATTCAACGTGTTCAATTTTTTTTTTTTGTTGCATCTATCGAAGCCTCTTGTAGAGTTTCTTGAAAATGATCACTATACATCTCAGTTCAATGCCATATATGTGAGTCCTTTATTATGCTCAGAACCTTCTCCCTCTCTCCCTCATGCTCATGGAAACCATCAGAATCAATGCCATATATGTAAGTCAGGAGACAGAATGGATATTTTTCAAAGATGTCAGAACACAAAGAACATCTTGAAGAGAGAGGGAAGGAGTAAGGTTTTTACTACCAAAACTCGAAATAGGCAAGTTCAAGCCATTTCTGAGTAACACCTCATCAGAACCTTTATAAGGAATGTTGTCAGTCAGTTGCGAAGCATAAAAAACAATGTGGTGCTATGCACCATAATCAGTATACTGTGCCGCATCATGAGAGTCATTGATCTGATCTGAGTACACCGGTGGAGTCGAATTGGTTAATAGAAGAAATTAAAGAAAAAAAGACACTAGAGCGCAGGATGCCCATATGTTTTACAAATATGACAAAGAGGATGATCAGAAGACTCTGCCCGATCATTGTTACCACAGCCAGGTCCGGAACCGAGACCTTCATTACGACCATGACCCCTAGGATTAGAGCGGCCACGACCACCACAAATAGCAACATTGACCGAAGATAATGAAGTCAGATCAGGGAAAGACATCTGTTCTACAACTGAATAAGATGTTCTTGCGTGTGAAGCATATTTTGAAGGGTATCGAAAGTTACTGGAGTGTCGCGGCTGGTGGCGCCTTGAGCAAAGGACTCGAAATCATAACTGAGTCCGCCGAGATAATAATGAGTAGCGATGATGCAGTCAAGAGATTTACCGAAAGCAGATAGATCATCTTCTGATCTTGTCCAGATAGGCAGTCACGGATGAGGATCCTTTGCGTAGTGACTGGAGCTGAAGGCGAAGATGATTCAGTCGGGACAGGTCATTCGACGCATAGACTGTTGTGAGGCCAATGGTTTGACCGAGAGCAACCTCTGAAGAGTAGCAACGATGCAACTCTGGACCGTTTGATGGAGAAGATACCACCGTGTGTAGACGGGATTGACTTGAAGGTGGATGGAGTCTCCACTTTGAATAAACAGTGGCAGAGGAACCACAGAGCCATCAATGAGTCCCATAATGGACTGGCAGTTCAGCACTAGCAGCATGTGCTGGTGCCAGAGAAGGTAAATTTTGATGATCGGACTTAATGGAAGCATAGTAGGAATATTGGAGATTGTGAGATGAAAGTGACCATCGGGTCCGCCTAGATCGAAGAAACGACCAAATGGATGAGGCACAGGATCTTCCATCTGATAGACAGAGGTTGTTTTACAATATTTTGAAGAGTAGGTGGCCATTGATAAAAACAAAGGATCGAACAGGATAAAGTGAAGCTCGTACGAGAAGTGTTGAAAAGTTTGTCCTAGGGTTTGTGACCTAGAGTCGGCCTGTTAATATGTCAATATGAAAATCTGACTGATTTCATTACTGAGGTTTAACGTGTATATATAGTGTTAGAGTCTAAGTCGAATTAGGTAACTGACTTAGAATTAAGCAAGAAGAAAAGAATCTTAACAAAGATTACATGATTAAAATGCAATAGTTGTATATTGCAAGAGTTTCAAGAGGGCAGGATTCTTTGATTACAATTAGAAATATATATTGCATATTTTACAAAGGGAAAATTGAATAGAAAAGGAAAGAGATTAAAAGAACAGAGGGAGGAATTGGAAGAATACCTCGGACCTCTACACTGATTGCCATGAATCCCTGAAGAGATCAGAGAGCAACGGATCATGCTGGGAGTCGGGGGACAGAAAAGAGAAGGAAACTTAGGGCTGGGAGTCGATGGAAAGAAAAGAGAAGGATGGGTAGGGCTGCTAGTCGGGAGGAAAAAGAAAACAACATGTACGGGTGGAAGTTTCCAGGGATTCTGAACATTAGGGGTAGGATATCGGTAATTGGTTAGTTTATTTCTTTTAATTTAACAAAAGATAAAGTAAAAATAAATTACTCCTGACAATTTTAATCCTATTTTAAAAATGAAAATATTTATTAGATACTTATCCCCAAGGTTAATATAACTTTTTACAAATAAGCTGATAATTTTGAGAAATAGTAAAAGAGTGGTGATATAAGTATTGTGAAATATTACTTCGACGGTTTACATCTTGACATGGAATTGCAGTCGAGGTAAGACATTATCTCGAAGATAAAATCAGGAAGACTTTATTTTTTTAATAATATATTATCTTCCGATTCTATGGGTAAACCCTAAACTCTAGTTTTTTCTTACGTAGACTACCAACTATGTAGCCACGTCACATTGTAAAACCTCAAAGTAAAATAAAAAAGTAAAGATATCATTTTTATTATAAAAATAACAAAGATTAATATAAATTTAATTTTTATAAAAATTTCTCTATTAATTTTTTTTAAACAGCAAAACTAGTAAACGGTAAAATGAATTCATAAAAGCTATTTACGTTTTTGTACTGTTTATTAACTGGTAAAAGGTAAATGGCTTGGTGATCAGAAATTTATATTTTATTTCCGTTTTGTTCCTTTTATTGATTGGTCAGATGGTATAACGGATAATCGGATACAAGACCAAGGTTAATGATATATAAAAATGCATAAAGTCACAGACTATGTTGGACCTTTGGGATTTAGAACTTTTAGGATAATGATACGAATCTGGTGAATCTTAAGAATTTGAAACTCTCAGGGTATTATTAGGGTGTTACTTTATTCCATCATTATACATTGTAAGTTGTAATGTATCTTATATTTATTGGTCTTGGGAAGGTAAGAAGAATACGTATAGCAATAAACGTATCAATTATAAAAAAAATGAACATATAATATTGGCAATTTCATCTTAGCTAATGAAAAATCGTGGAATATTGCCTCTAAAAGGTGTATGTAATTTAATTAGGGACATAGAGACATATTGGCTATTGATTAATGAGCTAATTGTATTATTAATAATAGATTTATTGGGTACCACTCGAGCATAGTAATTTATGTCAGTAAATTTAAGGCCTTTGTTTGATTAAAAAATATTTAAATAGTTACAAAATAGTATTAATTTTTTATAATAGACAATAGTAATAAAAAATGAAAACATAGTACAAACTTGACTCATATTGCTGTAACTGTCTAACTCAACGAGTCATATAGGAAATAGTTGATAATAATCATAAGATCAATGAAAAAATAATTTTAACACAAAATAAGAATACATATTTAAAATAGGAGGGGAAATAGTTTTTAAAACTCTTTATTCAATTCTTACTAAAACTCTTTCTTACTAGTTTTACCAATTTATTTAATCCAAACAAATAAGTAAAAAATATATCTTGTATTGTCATATTTGAATGATATCTCATTGTACATGATGTGGACTTGTTATAAAAAGGAATTTGTAAATTGATCAATTTCAAAAATATGATAAGTTAGAAGATAGAAAGATTAATGGTAAATGAGAAAGGAATTTGTAGAACTGGAAACGCATTAGGACGAGATTTGTTTCATTTATATTCTGTTTATTAAACGACAAAATGGTAAATGATAAAATCGTAGTCGGATAATAATTTTTTATTTCCGTTTCAATCCTTTATGGTGGAATGGATAATCGGATACCATTTACACAAAACATATGCACAAATAAATAGCTGCTGATGAACGGTAACCATTGCAAAATTAATGCGTGGCTAGCAAATTAATGTTTTTCTTCTTTTAGCATCACCAATTTAGTCCATGCAGTAAAATTTACAAGGAAATTATAGCGGCAAGCAACTATTTAATTAGTAAGTATGTCTTGTAATATTGTTCGGATATGGTATTTTCACAATTACTTTGTACAAAATGTAGATGTTGAAGAAATGAAAATACATAAGAAATAAAACTAGATTTAAGTGATAGAAATTTTTGGAAGTGTAGTTTAGAAAGAAAGCTACAGGGAGTCAAGAACAGGATAGACAATTACCCGTCTCCTCTTGGATAATTGCACCAATTAACCAATCAGTTGGGGAAAAATAGGAAAGGGGAACACTAGATGATAATCAACAGATATATTCTTCCTAATTCCAACGTCTTCAGCAATGCAATACAATTAAGAGCTGCTTAAATGCGCATACCAATCACACCACCAGATACAACAATTGTTAAAGCGGAAAAACTCCTTCAATGTGAGGGAGTAAAAAACCCGTGGGACCTATCTCGGTCCAAATAAGAAGTCTACTATGAGATCAAAGTGTTAAAAAAGTAAAATTCACCATATATAATCCAAACCCATAAATTATCTAATGCAAAATCAATTTACAAGGAGAAAAAGGGTAATAAAAAGATTACAAGAAAATTCAGTATTTTTTATACTAATAGTGCACGATCCGACCATTGAAAATCTAACTGCACTGTTCAGAATATCCTTTGAGCGATCACAAACTTGCTAACAGAAAATCAGCCCAATCGGCAATAGGGAAGACCTTCCGATAGCTAAGAAAGGCAAGACTGGTCGGTGCTAAATTTTACTAGTGAAAGCTTCCATTCGAATGGAAATAACTCCTCTCCATAAATCCAAGTATGTTTAACTAGAGGAGATGAATATGCTACCAAATGTTCAGCTCGATCCAACGCCTATGAATGTGAAAATGGCACAACACCGAATCTAGTTTGCACAAAAATAGAACTTTGGTTCAAAATCAAAGTAGAACTTTGGGGTTTTCCTCACAAAAACCGAACACAATCACGATGAGGAAGTAAAGCAGTACGTTCATAATAAAGACCTTGAAGCTTCACACTTATAGCAACATATCATATATATATGGACCCAGTGAAGTCTGATTACTAAAGCAACCAAGATTTAATTCAAAGGAAGCTATGTCTGGATTAAGTTCTATTTTTGAACTGCAACATGGACGGTGAACAGAAGTGGATATCGCCTCAAGGTAAGTATCACCTTAAATATAAGAAGTTCAATCAATAATTTGTCTATTCAACTTCTGAAATCGGAGATGCTTTAGTTTGCAGTGTAATATCGTTTGTTCCCATGAAGTAGAAAGTAGAAACTAAGAACTCGGAAACAAATTAAACAAAAGCACAAATGAAAAGTGTGATAGGTGTAAGATGAGAACTCCACCGTTTGTAACTCAATAATTTTTATTTAGATGATGGTTACAATATTTATAGACTACCTAGAGATACAAATCAGAAGATAATATTGAGACTCAGTTACATAGATAAAAAATTTGAATTTAAAGAAACGATATTTGTAGGGATTAGCTAGAGGAGCGGATTGAATATCTTGTTTAGACAATTCTCCGAAATAGGTAATATCTAAGATTTATAGTTGGAGCAAAATCAGAATCCTTTACACTCCCCTTAAAATTAAACAGTTTGGAGAAACTGTTAATTTGGTTGGAAAGCGATGATGGTTTTGCCGTGAAAGGCTTTTGGTGAAGAAGTATGCTATTTGATCCATTGTAGGAATGTAATTTACATGAAGAAAACCTTGGGTGATTCTTTCATGAATAAAATAGTAATGCAGTTCTATATGGTTCATGTGAGAGTGGAAGACCGGATTGGCAACAATATAAATTGCGGATAAATTATCGCACCAAAGTTTCGGCTTGTGTTAAATGCATATGCAAAGCTCTTTAAAGAGTACAAGTAACCAAGAGATTTCAGAAGCAGCAGTAGCCAGAGCATGATATTCACCTTCGGTGCAGGATCTAGAGACCGCCAGTTGTTTCTTAGAACACAATGATAAGAGATTGTCACCCAGAAAGATGCAAAAACTGATTGAAGACAGTGTAATTCCGTGTTTAAGTGAGCCCTTGATGTATCTCAGAATGCATTTCAGGGCTGCCCAGTGAATTGTTGGAAATATGGTTTCAAAGATTAATTTATAAATATTACCATGACTTATGGGTGTGGGGCCCACTTCTAGATACTTTGTCATTGGACGTTCAGTACAGGGAATAATGGCCAGCACATCCCCCTGTAGAGGTATATATAATGGGGTACATTGAATGGTTGCGTCTCTCCCACGGGTTGCGTCTCTCCCAAGGGTTGCGTCTCTCCCAAGGGGTGCATCTCTCCCAAGAGTTGTGTCTATCCCAAGGGTTGCGTCTCTCCCAATGGTTGTGTCTCTCCCAAGAGTTGTATCTCTCTGAAGTACCCATTGGAATCTATAAAATCCTCCATGGTCTTACAAGTGAGGCTAAGGCTTATTGCACACCCAGTCTGGCTGAAGGGAAGCAAGCTTATCACTTGTAAAAATATATTCGAAAAGGTTTGGTTGTGAACTACATCAATTCAATTACTATTCCAAGATGAAAGGTACGCTCCCGTTATCTTTCTTATTTCAATTCGATCATATTTGTATAATGTTTACGTAATAGGAATCTTATACATATTATATGTCTATTTTCATGATGATTATGTTATTTATTAGACCTAAAGTCTAACATGTCTGTTGGTTGTTGCTAGAACTGACAAACTTGATTTACAGCATACTGTAAATCAGGTCTGAGTTTGAGATATTGAAGGGCTCCCACAGCTGAAAAATAGAGGGTCGGATCTTTCAGTGGTTCACCAGTGAATTTGGAGAGGTTGTTGCCAGTTGTTGTGACTGGTGTACTATCCGGTTTGACATTGTTGAGATTGAGTCAATGAATTAGATCCTTGGCAAATTTTATTTCAGATAGATGAAGAGTATTCTGATTGTATGCAGCCTGAATACCTAGGAAATAATGAAATTTACCTAGGTGTTTGACCGGAACTCTTTTGCAAAGAAACTGAATAATATAATCTGTTACTGCTTTGTTGTTTGATTGAAAAAATCACATCATCAACATAAATGAGGAGAAAAATAATACTCCCGCCATCATAAAGAAAAAACAAGTAATGATCTGCCTTTGATCCTGTAAAACCGAGATTGGTTAGTAATGATTTTAATTTTGTGTACTATGCTTTGGGCGATTGTTTGAGACCATATAAGGAGCGGTTAAGGCAACAAACAAAGTTTTGTCTGGTTTTGTCATGAAATCGGAGAGGTGACTCATATAGACTTCATCTTGTAATTAGCCATGTAGGTCCTGAATATTGAGTTTGTCGATGTCCCACTTACAAGTGAGTGCTAGACTTAATAAAAGTCAGATAGTAGTCGGTTTGACTACTGGGCTTAATGTATCAAAGAAACCCATGCCTTCTTTTTGGTGAAATTCCTTGGCAACCAATATGGCTTTACATCATTCAACTGTGTCGTCTGAGTGTTGCTTAATTTTGAAAATCCACTTACAACCATTAGGGGTGCGACTTTGGGCAGGGGCATCATATTTCAGGTTTGATTAGCTAGCCAAACATCTATCTCTTCTGTCATTGCCTCTCTCCAATGGGGTGTTTTTATCGCTTGTGAATACCACGATGGAGAGTCTAATGGTTTGGCAGATGTAATGGCTTTGAGAGTTATTGGCTTAAGATTTCTCGAGCGAGATCTGGTTTGCATGGCATGAGTAGATACTGGTGTGATGGCACTGGGGGAAGCACTGTAATTTCTGGGGACGTCTAAGTTTGTGATGGACTAAGTGAGGGTTGTGATGAGGTTACAGAGGGACGTGGTCTGTTAGGAGAGGAAGGATAAATTATTAGAGACTGATTGGGAGTTTGAAAGGATGGAACACTTTCTGCAGTTGAAGGATTCATTGATCACAAACCAAGTGGTGGAAAAACTGGATACGTACTTTTTTGTGGATCCGTTGGTAAGCTAGTGCTATCATTAGTGGCTGCTGCTATAGTGAGGTCTTTGAATGGAAATACAGCTTAATGGAATATAACATGGCAGGAAATATAGACTTTCTGAGTAACGGGTCAAGGCAGTGATAGCCTTTATAATTAGGATGGTGACCCAAGAATATACAAGATTTACTGCAAGGATCAAGCTTGTGTTTGGAGTAGGGTCGGAGATAAGGGAAACAAAGACAACCAGAAATTTTAAAAGAATGATAGTCGGGTTTTTTTTGTGGTATAGAACTTCATAAGGTGAAGGCCGGTGTTTAGAAATGATAGGAAGGCAACTGAAAGGGTAAGTAGCAGTATAAAATGCAGAATCCCTGTATAAGGTGGGAACCGCACTGTGTGAAAAAAGTGTAAGACCAGTTTTGACTATGTGTCGATTCTTGCACTCGGCTATTCCATTTTGCTGCGATGTGTAAGGACATGAGATTTGATGATGGATCCCACGTTGGGCTAAGTGTTGTTGGAAGGGTGTACTCAGAATAGCGTCGCCATATATCTTAACTATTTTAATTGAGGACTGAAATTGATTTTGAACTAAAGTCATAAATTGAGAGAATATTGAATAAATGTCAGACTTAAACTTTAGAAAACAACTCTAGGTGAAAAACACAGAGACAATAGAGAAATATAACTTAAAACCATCAACAGAGAGGACTGGTGCCGGACCCTATATAACAAGCGACAATAGTTACAGCTGATGAGACGCGTGAAAGTTATTATTCAAAAGAGGAAGTCGATGAGACTTAGAGAAATGACAAGGCACACACGGTGCATAATTTTTTTTCATGCTTGGAAAAGAAAGAGAACGCAAAACAGAATTAGTAAAAGATAAAGAAAGGTGGCCCAGTCGATCAGGCCACAATTCTGTATTATTTTGGTTGCGGTCAGGCAATGCGGTTGTGAGGATTTCATGAAAGTGTAAAGTCAATCTTTAAGCTGCTCCTGATGAAGCATTGGCCCCATTCACCAGTCCTTTATCAAAAACGTATTGGAATGAAATTCAAAAAATGTGTCAGTTTGTTTGTAAATTCAGAGATGGACACAAGGTTCTTGATGAGATTAGACACGAAAAAGACATTTTTTAGTAGAAAATACTGAAAGAGAGACAGAGCCTTTTTTTTGAATCGGTGTTTCACTTCAATTACCTAGGTTAACCTGTACATCACCCAATACTAGAGTGCGGTCAAAGAGCAGAGACTGATCGCCAATGAAGTAATTTGTTGCACCGGAATCTGGATGCCAAAGTCCTACATTTTTTTCATTCAGCTTAATTGTCGTTAGTGCTGAGGTTGGTGTGGGCTGATAAGCTTGATTGAATCTGTAGTAGCACTGTCAGGCAGTATGATTTCTGCGATTGGATATTTGATGGACTAGACGGTTGTCTGATCTGAGCCTGTTTGTTTGAGTCGGTGTAGTTAAATAATTATTTCTGCCACCCCCTATACCTCGTCCTCTTGTTGAGCATCCTGCGCCTTGTCCTCTGGTAGAGGCTGCAGTCACTAAATTGGTGGAAGGTGCCACTGTGGGAAGACTTAAGACACCCATCTCGGTCGACACGGCATGACGGTGCTCCAGAGTAAGGAGCATATTTTGTAGTTCTTTGAGGAGAAGGGCTTTTGTCCGTTGGTTGGCGGTAAACGACACTATAAAAATTCTGCCTGTGTTCAAGTGCACGCATCGCACCAAGTAATATATTGGATGAGTCCAGATCCATCCCACGAGGACTATTCTATGTATTAACCAATAAATTCTCTATAGCTCTATCTAATTACTGCAATTAAAGAGAATCGACACAGTATCCTACTGTAAATTACAAAAAGATACTATCTAATTACAGTAGTTCCTAAGTGATACACACTCACACACTAGAGACGAAGAAGATTAGTAGTAGGGGGAATTCATTCATGTAATTTAGCTAAGTGTGCGATCTTTCGCTTGTTAGTGGGTCTGGAATCTTGTACGCATAACACTCTCTCGAGGCACTACGACTGTGCCTCCCTCCTTAGCCTGATTTGTCTCTTGAAGTCACAGGTCTAAATCAAGGGCCCATTATTTCAGCCTAAAACGACCACGCGTGTCCGGACGCTTCTCTCGAAGTCCACCAGCGCACCCCTCACATGCCCTTTTTGTACTTGCCGGGATTTGGGAATCGCACATAGAGTGGTGGTATCCTTTCATATTACCTCTCAGTCTCCACGAAACAACAAGATGTACATGTGAATGTCGTCAATCTCTTCATGTTAATAGCTCCCCAATGGGCACTCACATTAAATTAAAGTTTGATTGCACTAGATTAACTTAAATAGCTGAAATTTAAAGAATCCAAACACGAAAACACATTACATCACTTACCCTCTAATGAAACATAGCTATACATATTCTGGAATATTGAAAAATCTCTTTCCATTGACATTGAAAATGCGAAAGGTAGGTATAAAGAAGGTAAAACAAAGTCAACTGACTTCCCTTTTGCTCTTGAAGTCCTCCCTCCTCCTTGAACGCCCAATGTGTCTATGCTTCACTCCGAATGCTAACTCTGCCTCTGAAGCGTGGAGACGTGATGCCCACAGTTAGTTTATAACGCCTATTTGTAGGGGAGAATGGAAAATTCCTCGTTTTTGTCAGTGGCCTAAATGGTGTGACACCATTTGGCATAGGTCTCCTCCATTGGTGCCAGATCTTGATGCCGAGTGTGGGGCTATATGACTCCGTGGCATCACTCTTTGCCATCCTTAGTGTTGCCAGCAATCCAGCACTATGTTCAGACGCCGAGGCAAAACACAGGCAAGATCGAGCTGCCCGGCGCAGAGCTTTGATGCTGAGGTGCTAGATAAGCAAGGATGAGCGCTCCGGCGTTGGATCCTAACGCTGAGAAGCAGCACACGGAAACGTTCTGCTGCTTCCAGCACACCAACGTCGAGTCGGGCACCAAGGCGTTCGACACTTAGTCATTTTTCCATGATCGCTTCACATTTTTTCATGCAACGCCACAGGTTCGATATGGTGCCATGTGGCATCAGGCAATTTGATTTTGCATTCGTCCGTCTGATGCTGTGCTGCTGCTCTGGCGCCTTTTGGCATTGCGTACATTGCTTCTCCTTAGCATAGTGTTGTGGCTTCCTATCTATCGTTGTGTGGCGCCGATCTGTATTGCTCCAAAATAGGGTGTATTTAAGCCAAAAATGTGCAAGTTTCCTCTTTCTCCTTCCATTTGGTGTTTAGTGAATATGAAGCACAATCCTACAGAAACAACACCAAAAGATAGTAAAATTGCAATGCAAAATAGTTTCCACTCACCAAATACCCCCAAACTTAAAGATTTCCTTGTCCTCATCCAAAGGCCTTAATACAGTAAGTCAAACATTCAATCTTTCTGATCACATTGTCGCCCAAACTTAAATGAAACACTATCCGCAATATCCAAATTTAAAAATTGAAATGGACAGGGTGGTGAGGGACTCTTCCTTGTTGCTCCATTGGGTTCTCAGATTGTAATTGCAATGCAAAACCGATAGGTTCATTACAACATTTATTGAAAAGATAAAAACAAACTAAGAAAAATATGACAAACTAAAATTATGAGATAGATATTTTTCATTCCAATTCATGAAAGAAACAGCCAGTTCACTCATTCAAAGACTCACAGAGAGTGTACATCAAACCAGTCATTCATTTCTACTTGCAAGAAATAGTGACAAAGATTCCATTTCATGGGTGATGAACTACTGATGCCATTTTATTTTCAACTAGTCACTACTCTCCCTCTCACTTTCTTCAGTGCTCTCCTCCTCCACTGATAAGTGTAACTCCGGTGGGCGGTATGACGGGAACCCTCTCAATTGGGTCTGCATTAGAGCCGTCCTAGTTTCACGCCATCTTTGCACTTCTTGTATGTACCCTACATTGTAGTTCAAAACTTTAGTTATGTTGGCCACCTCTTCACGAAGCTTGGTCAGTTGATCTTGGATTGTTGCCTGGGGTAGTTCATGCGTGGATCATTGTGCTTCTTTTTGATCTTCATGCGCTAGTTGCCTTAGGAATTTCTTATTTATTTGCTCATTTGGGCTCTTGTAGAGAACTGTTGAGGAGTGTGTTATCTTGCTCTCCTTACGCAGAGCTGTGATAAATGATGGAAAGTAAATTTGTCTTCTGTTGAAGCTCTACATTTAACTATTCGATCATGAATCATTTGACCTGTGTCAAATAATATACCCATCAGGATGGCGTAGATCACACAGGCCTTGTCCAAGGTAACTTCAGACATGTTGGAGGGTAAGAGGCTGGTGCTAACAAAGTAAAACCAAGCCTTTGCTTCCACAGTCAGCCTGCATTCCGAAAGGTACAAGCACTTTCCATATTACGTTAGCTACTTCGTCCACCGACACTGAATTCTTCAGTTTAGCCCATTTATTTTCAATCATGCAGTCCAAAGTAGCTATTTATCGCTTCTTTGTCAAAACGCATTCTCCTTCTGCTCACTGTGCATAGCTCGTGCACTCTTCCATCCACTTCCTTCGTCCTCCACTTTTTGAAATCGTCGTAGAATGATTCTACCAAATTCACTGCTGCAGGTAGGTGTTGGATACAGAACCTTTCCCAAAATTGTACCAGAATTACTGGCTGGAAGACCTTATGTGCGTCTTCTAGCGCGAAACATCACTCCGAGATTAACTCCCTTTCTCTTGGAACTATTTTTCTTCTGTTACCACCCTTTTACTAATTTGTCTCTCACCGTCTTCTCCTGCAACCCTTTTTTCCCTTTTTATTTGGGAATTCCGTTTTGATGTTCCGCATTTTTCCACATGCATATTGAACCAAAGATGGATTAGAGTTGGAAGCCTGTTTGACTTAACTGTTTGAAGTCAGGAGTGCGATTGTAACACTCACCGAACTCAGTTTCAATTGCTTCTAACTCGCACTTGCTTAAACTCAGGGGGAAATGATGAAGAAGTACCTCAGGAGTTTTGTGTTGATGCTTTTGGAGGAACGACCAAAGAGAAGATCCTTCGAGCTTGTTTGAGAGCATGTGTCAGAAGGTTTGTGGTTAGGTCTTCGGTGTTTAATCAGCCTAGTGATTCCTTTTTATCTCCGTTCACCCTATTTTCGATGCCAAGTGTGCCACCTTCATTTGTGGGGCCCAGCCACTTAAAGTTGTCAGGTCAGTGGCGCCTCGTTATTCAAGGTTCATCTTATGGAGTTGAGTCGATGTCGTGTGGCATCACTGATTTCCTTGGGGCTTAATATTGAGGCCTGGTGGCACCAATGGGGCTGTTGTGGCGTAGCTCTTAGAAGTATATTATTGTATAATTGTTTTAAATTAAATAGTATCCCACCTCTATGTTCCTTCCAAAACTTTATCGATAAGTCTTGGGTTAGCTCCCTAGAAGGTCTAGTGTTTAAAGTATTTGGTAAGACTTTCACCTCACTTATCCCTACCCTGGATCAATCTTATTATAGGATGGTGTATTTGTGATTTTCTTCTTGATACCAGAAAATATCCAACTTTTTTTGTAACTGTTGAAAGACTGGTATGACTGCTTTTGTGGTGGTTATTGGTTTGGTGGATTGGTGGACAGGGCAAGGTCTCCTTCTTTAATATTTTTGATTTGACTAATTTTGATAATCATTCCTTCCTACTTGAGCCATTTCCACCAAGTGTGTCTTGGGCACAGTTTGGGCTTCCTTTCTCTTGGTTTTCTGAAGCCACTCATCCCTGTTTAGCCATAGATTTTCTTCATATGGTTGATTTCCTTGTTTAATGCATGGGTCTTTCGACTCGCCCTGCTTCTGTTCTTTCCTCATTGCCTTTTCACGTTTCCTTTCATTCCTTGTCAAGAGATTGCTGAATGTGATACATTCATTAATAGCTGACCTCATGGTGAGTTTAAATTTTTTTCACATCAATGAGGGTTCTAGAGATAGCTAGAAATGGCCACCCCAGGATAAGTGCTCTCTATCTACTCTCTTCTATATCTATTATCAAAAAGTTTGGAGGTTCATTCAGGCCAAGCTGCTGATAGATTGAGTAGGGCATTATATTCACTCTTGCCCTTAAATCACAAAAGGTTCTCTTCCAAGCTCATTTTGGTGTTAAGCTTCTCTTCCATGCTAGCACTCTATCTTCTATGAGATTGGCCACTTCTGACTTTCCAATCTCTGCTTCTTTTCTTGAGCACTCCTCATGAACTTCTCATAGCTTGTTGTATCTTCCAAGGTTTCTGAAATGAGGAGATTGATTGGAAGCTCCTTGAAAACTTCATAGAACTCATGGGCTTCTTGTTCCTCTTAAGTGTTTTCCAATTCAGTTTGGACTAATGACGGTAGCTACATTTCCATTTTATTGTTTCCCTCTTTGTAACCCTGATGTAATTTTCCTTCAAGCTTCCGTTCTAAAATAGAAGGGGCCTGCCTTCATGTTCAATGGTAATTTCACACTTTACACAGTAGATGTGCACCACCACATAACTCACTGCACACAAATGGACTTTGAGCGGTTGCGTGGGTGTCTACTTCGTAGACTCCAACTGCCTTTCTTGAACTTTGGCTTTTCTTAGGAAAGTTCCTTGACCTTTTAGGGTCCCATTGGTAGCTGCTTGTCGTCATGTTTTCCAACAAATTATAAGCCTCATCAATTGATTTGTTCATAAGTGCACCACCTATTGTTGCGTTAATAATTGCCCTTGTTTGATTTTGCAGCCCGTTGTAGAATGTGTGCACTTGTGACCACTTACGAATTGAGTGATGAAGGAATTTCCTTAAAAGCTCCATAAACGATCCCAAGCTTCATAAAGAGATTATTGATCCATCTGAGTTAAAAGATTGATATCATTCCTCAGCTTTATCGTTTTGGCTGGAGAAAAGTACTTAGCCAAAAAGTTTTGTTCAACGTTCATCCACGTGGTGAAGGAACCTGAAGGCAAAAAATTCAACCAGTGCTTCACCTTACCTCTAAGCAAAAATGGGAATAATCTCAATCTTACAGCATCTTCTGACACACCATTATGTGTGAAAGTATCACAGATTTCCAGGAAATCTACTGGATGTGATTTCTGATCATCATTTGGTAATCCATTAAACTGCACTGAAGCTTGAATCATTTGAATGATTGTCGGCTTGATATCAAAATTTTTAGACAAAATTGCTGGTACTCTTAAACTAAGGTGTGTATCCAGCTTGAGGCACAACAAACTCTCTCAGATTTCTTGGCTCTTCTTCAGCCATTTCTTCCTCTCTCCTTGATTTCCTTTGCTGCCTTAGGTTGGCCCTTGCTGTCCTCTCAATGTCAGGATCAAAAGGAATTAGAATAAGGGCTATACCTTCTTGCATACAGAGAAGAGAGCAAGTATAACAACTCGGCTCACAAACACACTTTATAAAAAGAAAAACTAACTAAAACCACACTTTATAAAAAGAAAAACACACTTTATAAAAAGAAAAACACACTTTATAAAAAGAAAAACTAACTACAAACACATCAAAAGCACACAAACACACAAAAAACAGAATTTATACTAAAGCAGTTACACTAACTAACAAAATTATCTATACTAACATGCAAAACTAATTAAATTACACAACACTAATCATGTAACTATGTTAGTCAGATAAAACTAACCACTCTATGCTAGATTACAACTGTACAGTCCAAAGCTAATAGCAGTAACTAGTCCCTGGCAACTGCGCCAAAATCTTGGTTGGCCGCAAACGACACTATTAAAATTCTGCATGTGCACACGTCGCGCCAAGTAATATACTAGACGAGTCCAGATCGATCCAGCAAAGACTACACTATGTATTAACAAATGAATTCTCCATAGTTACAATTAACTACTACAATTAAAGAGAATTGTCACAATATACTAATGTAAAACTACAAGAAGATACGAGCTATCTAATCACTGCAGCTCCTAAGTGTACACGCTCACACACTATAGGCAAAGTAAAATAGGAGCAGGAGGAAGTGATTCCTGCAATTAAGTGTAGGATTCATGCAATTTAGCTAAGCTGTGATCTTTGGCTCGTTAGTGGGTCTGGAATCCCCTACACATAACCCTCGCTCAATGAGCTACCACCCTACCCCCCTCCTTAGCCTGATTTGTCTCTCGAGGTCATAGGTCTAAATCATGGGCCCATGCAGCTCAGCTTAAAATGACCACGTGTGTCCAGACATTTCTCTCGAAGTTCACAGGCGCACTCCTCACCATCCCTTGTTGTACTTGCTCCGATTTGGGGATTACACGCAGAGTGGTGGTATCCTTTCATGTTTCCTCTCAGTCTCAATGAAACGATAAGATGAACATGTGGAAGTCGTCAATCTCCTCAAGTTAATAGCTCCCCAACGGCCACCCACACTAAATTAAAGATGGATTGCACTAAATTAACTTAAATTGCTGAAATTACACGAATCCAAACCCGAAATCACATTACATCACTTACCCCTTAATGAAAATTAGCTACACATAATCTGGACTAAGATAAAATCCCTTTCCATTGACATTGAATACACGATAGGCAGGGATAAAGAAGCTAAAACAAGGGCAAAGAAATCCATTTTGCTCTTGCACTCCTCCTTCTTACTCCTTGAATGGCCAATGTGTCTCTGCTTCACTCCTAATGCTGACTCCGTATCAGTGGCGTGGAGGCCTGATGCCCAACGTGTGTTTATAACACCTATTTATAGGGGAGTCTGGAAGATTCATCTTTTTTAGTTCCCTAAGTGATGTGGCGCCGCGCAATGTAGGTCTCCTCCAATGGCGCCAGGTCTTGGCACCGAGTGTGGCACCATACGACTCCATGGTGTCACGCTTTGCTGTCCTTTGGGTTACAGGGCTGCACCGCTGTGTTCGTACGCTGAGGCACTGCACATGCAACATCGAACGCTCCAACGTTGGATTCTGACACCGAGGTGCTGCACAATCCTATAGAAACAACACCAAAAGTTAGTGAAATTACAACACAATCATATCAAAATTTAGACAAAAAATGCTACATAATTTCCACTATCCATTTGTGTTGTGACGAACATGATGACGGACTCATACTCTGAGCCGGGCCTGTTCAAAATGGTGGAGACTAGGTCTTCTTGGTCGAGTAGTTGATCTGCTGTTGAGAGTTTGTTAGCGATGTTCTTTGCCTTTTCAAGGTAGTCGGGAATGCTGATTACCCTTCTTCAGATTTTGGAGTTCCATCCTGATCTAGAGAATATGTACTTGCAAATTAGAGGAGTAGGTGTGCTTGAGCGTAGTCCGCATTTCATTTGGTTGAGAGCAGCTGAAGTCAGAGTTGATAATATTCAAGTTTGTATGGTTTAGTCGATGCAGAACCAGCCATCGTATGCAGGGTTTGGAACAAGAGCAGCGGAATGTTCTGCAGGTTTTTGTTGAGGTGGGGCTGATATACTGCCTGTAAGAAACCCCATCATGCCCTTGCTTTGCGAAACTGGTAGGCGCCATAAAAGAATGTTGTTGCAATCAAATTTTAAGGATATGTTGTTGTTTATGTTGGAAATCGTAAGCGTGAAGATGCCATAGAGTGGGCCAAGTGGGAAGTTGTTGGCGTGAAAGGGAGCTGTAGAAGAGGAAGACGAAGTGGCCATTGCTTGCCTAGGTGTTGCGACTAATACCATGTAACATGAGAATTAACCAGTTTGTTACTGGATAATTGTATTGAGATGATGATTACAATATTGATAGACTACCTAGAGATACAATTAGAAGATACAGTCGGGAAGCCATTACATAGATAGAAAGTTTGAATTTAAGGAAATGATATCTGTAGCGATTAGCAGGAGGAGAGGATTGAATATTTTCTTTAGAGAATCCTTTGTAATATGTAATATCTGAGATATATAGTTGGAACAAAATCAGGATCGTTTGCAATAGGTTATGTATTTCTGATTTTCTCCGCTAAACAAAACCCAAGTTTTCAATTTTAAATGATACATGTACTTAAACTACAAATGGTCAGATAACCATTGTCTTCGAACTCTTTATCCCCACCTCCAAGAGTTTGCTTATTTTCTCCCGTCCACTTCTTCAGCTTCTTCCTGCTTATAAGAAAGGAATGACTAGATAACCCCTTGGATGACCCACTTGTATTGAATTGGGAATAAAGAGATTGATTCCGAGCTTCTCAGAGGCTAAGTTTCTGAGCTTGGACTCCGTCATTTCTTGCAAATCTCTATCTTTCAGAATGTCCATGACAGTCTTCGATATTCTGCTCCATTTGGGGTTCATACTTGGAGAAATTAGAAGGAAAAAAAATCCTACTGTCCCAGATCAAAAGAGAGAGTTGGGAAGGACTGTCAGATATTGATTAGAGATTCAAGTAGAGTAAAAGAGCCCAAAACCAGAACTAGAGATTATTCTGGTCGGTTTCACCCCAAAACCGTTTGGCCTCAAAATCGTAAGACCCAACGGGTTGGTCCGGTCTGATTCATTGAAACTCGGGTTGGAGCCGGTCAGGTTTACAGAAACAAACATGGAAAAGGAGTATGGAGGCAAAATTTTACCGTTGCAAGGGGGATTAAAATGGGAACTTTGAGACATCTTATCCTAGCTATGAATAACCTAACCAACAGAAATCAAAAGCCTCTTGTGTATTATTTTGTACAGTAATTTTGAACATGCCAAACTATTTTGAAATTACCTTCAACGGTTAAACTGTTGGTCCAACCGGGTCCGACCGAAATAATACCGGTTTGGTGGCCAGTTTGGTTTTTAAGACTTTGGCAGGCAGACGGAAATGAGTTTAGAAGTTTAATTCCATCATTATAATTAGGATAAAAAAATAGGACGTTTTATTTATAGCGGACGAAAATTTCCTTTCTTCTAAATGTAACTTGGACAGATGGCAAATTAATTCCTAAGGTCCCTTGAAGCTATTTTAGTGCAATGAGTCAAAATATCCACTTCCGATTCGTTGGACTTCTCTTCTGACCTTTCCTTTAATTTTATCCACTACACTCCATCATTCTGTAAGCTTACTTGCACAAGTTGTCTAATATTAACTGTTGTCAGATATGATGGAGATGCCTCCCTAGGACAAAAAGGGACTGCACGCGTGCCCAGGTTAATTCGCTGTATTAATGTCTCCAATTAATTGTTTAGTGGAAATTAATTAATATGTTGACCACGTTTCTTTGTTCTTTACTTGCCAATGACCTTATTTGCTCAAACACACTAGTAAAAAAGTACCCTCCGCCGACGGGCAGAACAAAACACGTCGGCGGAGAGGCCTTCCGCCGACGGGTTCACAAGCACATCGGCGGAACATCACTTTACTCAAAACACCCGTCGGCGGGATAACAAAACTCTTCGGCCGACGCCTAATAAGACGCGTCGGCGGACATTGTTCAAAAGCAACGACGCACTGCAGTTCCCACCCATCGGCGGAATCGAAGATCACTTCCGCCGACGCCTGTTGACGCGCGTCGGGCGATAACGATCTCAAGCGCCGACGCGAAATTGTTTTCACCCGTCGGGGGAACCGATGGTTTCTTATGGCGACGCATCTTGACGCGCGTCGGCGGACAGTGTTGTGATGCGCCGACGCATCATTTGTCGTCCACCCGTCGGGGGAAGCTTAATTCTCTTGTGTCTATTTTCTCCGCCGACGGGTTGAAATATTCCGTCCTTGCTTCGCGCGCAGCGTTACGCGCGTAACGGGAAGACAGGGTTACTGAAATTTAAACCCTTTCCTTCGACGGAAGCCGTCCGAAACGCTGCGACGGAAATTGAGCGCGAAGCCTTCCCCGCCTTCCCGGCTTTCCCGGCATTCCCGGCGTTCCCAGCGCGTTCCCCGGCGTTCCCGGTGTTCCCCGGCGTGCCCCGCATTCTCCAGCGGAAATTTCGCCTTTTTCGTCTCGGCGTCTCGCGTAGTCCTCCGGCGAAGGTCCGAGAGTGCGTCTTTCTGCAAACCGCGTTCTTCCGAAGCCAAAACACCGCGTTTGTGGTGGCGCGTGCTCGGCGTTCGCCAGCAACTGTGCGTCGAATCAAGCTGTTGGTTCCTCTCCGCCGGCAAGAGTTTGTTTTTCTTTGCCGTAGGTAAGTTTATTATGGTCCCGTAAACTTTCATTTGCTTCCCCTTTTCCTTCTTCGTCATGATTCTCACTAGTTTCTCTTATTTTTGATCCATAAATTTTCGCCGTCCTCTAGCCCTCTGTTGACAACCAGCGTGAGGCAATCGTCGGGCGAAAATCAGAGACAGAGGACTCTCCCGAAAGCCGCTGCAGAACAGTAACGAGTAAGTTTTAAATTTTCGTTAGTGTTGTTTTAAGATATATTGTTGTTGGAGAATGATTTTTGCATGGTGTTGCAAGCATAGGTTGAATGATGATGGGATGTGTTTTTGTGAGAATCAATGGTGGATGAGTGTTTGTAGAATGATTTTTGCATGGTGTTGCAAGCATGGGTTGAATGATGATGGGATGTGTTTTTGTGAAAATCAATGGTGGATGTGAGTTTGTCTCTGTTTGGTTGCTCCTTGAATTCCCTCTCTAGCTCTCACTCTCTTACTGTTTACCCTCAAAATCTGTTTTAAACTTCTAATTCTCTCTTCTTTTCTCTCTCTCTCTCTCTCTCTCTCTCTCTCTCTCTCTGAAATAAAATTCTGTTTTTAATTCTTACCTCTCTATCCTATTCTCTCTTAACCTCTCTCTCTTTTTCTCTCTCTCTCCCTCTGTTTTGAACTTCTGATTTGAACTCTCTTAACCTCTCTCTCTATTTTTCTCTTTCTCTCTCTCTCTTTTAGAATTCTGTTTTAAACTCTTCCAATTAGCATCTAATTTCTCTCTCTCTCTCTCTCTCTCTCTCTCTCTCTCTCTCTCTCTCTCTCTCTCTCTCTGATTTAAGTTATATATTTAATTCTTACATCTCTAATTTATTTTCTCCCTCTCTAGCTCTCTGAATGTAAAATCTGTTTTACACTCTTAAAGTCTCCCTCTTTTTTCTCTCTCCCCCTCTCTTGGTCTCTCTCTCTCCAAGTTACAATTCAGTTTCAAAATGGTAAACTTCTTTCTTTTTTCACTCTCTCTCTCTCTCTCTCTCTCTCTCTCTCTCTGAATTAAAATTCCGTTTTTGAATCTTACATCTCTATCTTATTCTCTCTTTATCTCTCTCTCTTTCTCTCTCCCTCTGTTTTGAACTTCTGATTTGAACTCTCTTAACCTCTCTCTCTATTTTTCTCTTTCTCTCTCTCTCTCTTTTAGAATTCTGTTTTAAACTCTTCCAATTAGCATCTAATTTCTCTCTCTCTCTCTCTCTCTCTCTCTCTCTCTCTCTCTCTCTCTGATTTAAGTTATATATTTAACTCTTACATCTCTAATTTATTTTCTCCCTCTCTAGCTCTCTGAATGTAAAATCTGTTTTACACTCTTAAAGTCTCCTTTTTTTCTCTCTCCCCCTCTCTTGGTCTCTCTCTCTCCAAGTTACAATTCTGTTTCAAAATGGTAAACTTCTTTCTTTTTTCACTCACTCTCTCTCTCTCTCTCTCTCTGAATTAAAATTCCGTTTTTGAATCTTACATCTCTATCTTATTCTCTCTTTATCTCTCTCTCTTTCTCTCTCCCTCTGTTTTGAACTTCTGATTTGAACTCTCTTAACCTCTCTCTCTATTTTTCTCTTTCTCTCTCTCTTTTTAGAATTCTGTTTTAAACTCTTCCAATTAGCATCTAATTTCTCTCTCTCTCTCTCTCTCTCTCTCTCTCTCTCTGATTTAAGTTATATATTTAACTCTTACATCTCTAATTTATTTTCTCCCTCTCTAGCTCTCTGAATGTAAAATCTGTTTTACACTCTTAAAGTCTCCCTCTTTTTTCTCTCTCCCCCTCTCTTGGTCTCTCTCTCTCCAAGTTACAATTCTGTTTCAAAATGGTAAACTTCTTTCTTTTTTTCACTCACTCTCTCTCTCTCTCCCTTCCTCTATCTCTCCAATGGAGAACCCATGATAAGGCCACAGTTTTAGGTGCTCTTCAGCATGTATGATTTTTTCGTTCGAATAAGGGTTGTGGTGAGTTACCCAATTGAGTGTTAAACACCCAATCTTTTTCTTTTATGTAGCTTATCTTCCAGAATTACCATGGATACGGACTATTTGAATGACAAGAGATGGATGTATGCGTACAAGACAAAGCCGGCACGGTGTCATCCTAGATTTGTTGCCGGTGTCAATTTTTTTATAGACTATGCAAGAGAAAGGTTGGGAGTGCAAGGCAATGGTCTTATGCGTTGTCCAAGTCGGAAGTGTGAAAATGGACAGACCCATGACTGTGAGACCATCAAGACCCATATAGTCCTACAGGGTTTTTTCCCGTTATACGAAACCTGGTCATACCATGGAGAGAGACCACAAAATCAGTCTAACATTAATGTGCCGAGTGGCCATGGTGAGGAGATGGGAAGGATGTTGGGTGATGCTTTCATGCACAATATGGAACAAGACTCTGCAATCGAATGATCCTGATGATGCAGAAGTACAGAAATTTCAAAAGCTACTAGAAGAGGCGAAGAGGCCGCTATATGGAGGATGTCAGAAATACTCAAAACTGAGTTTCATGGTGCACTTATTCCAAATAAAGTGTTTGAACAGATGGAGCAACAAATCGTTCTCAGATGTTGTCTCCTTCTTAAAGACGCCTTTCCCCGTATAATTTGCTGCCACGAAATTGGTATGAGTCAAAGAAAACGATGGCAGACTTGGGATTGAGTTACGAGAAGATCCATGCATGTTCGAACGACTGTATATTATACAGGAATGATTTCAAAGAACTCGATAAGTGTCCAAGATGTGGATCCTCTAGATGGGCGGTCAAGAAAAAGGGGAGAGTGCAGACCGCTTCAAGACCTGCAAAGGTCCTTAGACATTTTCCCTTGGTGCCGAGGTTGCAACTTTATGTCCAACATAACATCTGAGTTTATGACATGGCATGGTTCAGCACCTGCAACTGAAGCGGGAAAGATGATTCACCCCAAAGATTCGGCAGCATGGAAACACTTTGACGAATTGTATCCATCCTTCAGTTCTGATAACCGGAACATTCGATTGGGTCTTGCAAGTGACGGTTTCAGCCCATTTAGGTTTGGGACAGGGTCAAACCATAGTACATGGCCAGTGACTATTACTGTCTACAATCTTCCTCCTTGGATGGCAATGAAACAACCATATTTTATGATGACCCTTCTTATTGATGGACCAAAGTCCCGTGGAAAGCGCGACAATGACGCTCTACCTGCAACCGCTGATTGATGAGCTAAAAATGTTATGGGAGTCTGGAGTGAGAACTTACGATTCACATACAAGGTCATTCTTTCAAATGCGTGCAGCATTAATGTGGACTATATCAGACTTTCCAGCATATGGCATGTTGTCTGGTTGGAGTACGAAGGGGTACAAAGCATGTCCCACCTGTCACGTGAGCACTGGTTCGTCATATCTGCCGCACAGTCGAAAATGTGTATACATGCGGCACCGAAGGTTTCTACCAAATGATCATCCGTGGCGTGCAGATAAGAGGTCGTTTGATGGGACAGAAGAACTAGATGGAAACCCTCTTCCCTTATCTGGCGAGGACATTATGAATAGTCTGGTGGGGCATGAAAACGCTGTGTTTGGGAAGGGGAAAGGGGTTTAGGCGGAGGCCAACAGTTTGCCCGAAGGATGGAAAAAGAGGAGTGTATTTTTTGAACTTCCGTATTGGAGTAGTTTACTCATTCGCCATAACTTAGATGTCATGCACATCGAGAAGAATGTATGCGACAGTATTTTGAGTACACTCTTGGAAAAGGATGGAAAGTCAAAGGATAACTTGAAGTGCAGATTAGACTTGCAGGCGCTTAGCATACGCAAAACAACTCCATCCACGGCCGTCGAAAAAAGTTGCTGGTAAGTTATTAATTCCTCATGCGGCGTCTGGGTTTGACGAAAGATGAAAAAACACGTTTTCTCGGTATTGAAGGAATTAAAGCTCCCATCCGGTTTTAGTTCAAATGTGTCAAAACAAATACAAGTCAAAGCAAGAAAAATAGTGGGCCTCAAGAGTCACGATTTTCATGTTCTGATGCAACAGCTACTTCCATTAGCATTGAGAAAAAGCGATGTCGGTGCGGTGTGCAAAGTTTTACATGAGTTTTCGCTTACTTGAGGAGTTGTGTTCCAAAGTGATTGTTGTGCGAAACATGGAAAAACTTGAGGCAGCCATCCCATTAATCTTGTGCAAGTTAGAGAGAATATTTCCGCCTTCGTTCTTTGACGTCATGGTCCATCTGAGTATACACCTAGCAACAGAGGTCAGATCTGGCAGGGCCAAGCAGTCTGATGATGGATGTACCCAATTGAACGTCACTTGCTTACATTGAAGAATTACATCCGCAACAGAAATCGGTCGAGGGATCTATTGCGAAGGTTACTTGATGGAAGAAGTAACTACTTTACGTGCACGTTATGTACAGGGATGGAGTCCAAGATTAGTAAACCGGTGAGGTATGAACCAGGACCTTTAGGGGCAACGCGTCCTCATATGCTCACTCCCGATGAGTTATATCAGCTCCACCGGTTCTTATTATTCAACACTCCAGGCTCATCCGCACCTATTGTAAGTAGTTCCAGTCCTCTAACTAAATATTATACGGTCTACAACCAATTCACTACTACTTAATTAATCTCTTCTACTTTTGGTTGTAGGGAACATAGAAACAGTTTGAGAAGGTTGCACCCCCAATGGACTGATCATCGGATACAGACTGAACAATACTTACATTTTGTGCAATGGTTCAGAACACGGGTGAGTTTATCCCCAAAGCAGTAATTTGATGTGCTTCAATCAAAGCGTATTCGCTCTGTTAACACCTAATCATCAAATTGTTTAGGTGATAAATTTACCGCATCACGGCGATGCGATAGAAGATGTACAATATCTTGCTCGGGGCCCCAATTCCGAAACCAAGTTGTATAAAGGTTTTTTTTTTTGGGAATGGTTACAAGTTTGAGACAGAGCAAGTTGATGGAAATCGGACCACTCAAAATAGTGGTATTGCCACTGTGGGGGAAGGAAGTGAGGTTTTTTACGGTGTTCTGCAGCAGGTACTCGAAGTCTTCGTTGGGCCTTGGACTCCCATCAGCATATTTAAGTGCAGATGGTTCGATATGAAGAAGGGTACTGGTTCTATTAATGATGGGTTTGATTACACATTAGTGAATTCGTCAAGGCAGACGTATGAAGATGAACCCTTCATCTATCCATCTCAAGCCCAACAGGTATTTTATTCGGAAGACCCTGTTGATCCAACTTGGAGAGTTGTGTGTCGTTGGAGACCTCGGGACACATACGACATTCCTCTAGGGCCCGTCGATGTGAGGTCCGAAGAAGATGAGGCCATCTTGTTGGCACAAGACAAAGGGATCGGAGACGTCACCGCATTGAACCAAGTTGATGATGTTTTGTGGGTACGCACTGACCTGGGTCCTGGATTAAGAATTGACCCTGCAGACTTGAATGTAACATAGCGTAAGTTTGATATCTCTCTGTTTTATTGTAGTGTGGTTCGTAATAGCTAATTTTATTTATTTTGTGAAGAAAGCTGATAATTATAGTCTCTTTAAATTTGCAGGGTAAATATGCCACCGAGGAAGCATCCGATTGACTCCTCATCACCATCACCAGCTAGGGTCAAAGTTCGGGCAGTTCGGCCAGCCCGAACAACAGCAGTCCTGACTCCGACTCGGCCTGCCCGGGCCACTCCAGTTCCGACTCCGACAGCCCCGGCTTCTGCTCCAGCTACAGTAGCATCATCCTCACAGATGCCAGACATGGGTACTAACATAAACCAGTTTTTTTTTGTTTTGGAAAGTTTGTGTTCTAATTTTAGCTCTTTCATGCAATAGATGAGTGTAATCGTAAGTTTAGGAGTTCTTTCCAGAATCTGAATCACCGAGAGCTATTCTTCGTAAAACTTGACGTGTAATGATATTTTTGTAGTGTGTTATATGAATTGTGTTCTAACTTGCAAATTGACAGGCCCGATCCCTATGGAAGACATGGAGACGCAAAGACCCGACTGGGCAGAAACAGAAGATGTTGCTGAACCATCAAATCCGCGTGGGAAACGGAAAGTTAAAGCATCTTCGTTTCTGCCTGATAATCCTTGGACGGTCATTATCAGAGATGGCCAGATGGTTGCAGGCCGACAGTCTTCATTGTCATATCTCATGGGGACGGTAGTATGGGCCGATCAGTACTTTCCGTTGCATCTCCAGTGGCGTGACTATCCCCCCCATGAGTTCCAGACCTGGTTTAACGTCATCAAAGTAAGTAGTGCTAGTTAATTATTTATCTTCAACCGTCTTATGGTTGCAGGACTGACTCTTTTTTTTGTGCAGTCAAAGTATAACTTTGTGGATGCCGAGGGTGCTCCAGTGACGGAGCAAGAGGCTATGGAGGCTATCAAGCCCGTGCTCCAGAAAATCATTAGAGATAACCGAGCGGCATATAAGAAGGAGCACTATGATGGGAAGACTGACGAGCAACTGAAGACTTGTCCCATACCTGGTATGAGCCAAGAGGACTGGGTTCTCCTCGTGAAGTATTGGGACAGTGTTAGGAGTCAGGGTTTGGATGAGCAGAACAGTCGTAATCGACAGAAGCTCAAGACAACGCATACCCTTGGGTCAAAGTCTCTTCCCCGATTCTTAGAGGAACAGGTTTTTATATGATTACCTTCTGGGAACTCTTCTTATTTTTCCTTTACACTCTTTTTGCTTACTGCTTACATTAATTACAGCGTACGTCTGACCCTGAGGGCTACACTTTCCTGATGGCATACCTCAAAGCTCATCAGAGGAAGGATGGGACGTATCCAGATGAAATAACTGTTGAACACTGTGTAAGTTATATATTTTTGCTTTATGATCTGTGTTGAATACAACTTCCAGACCTATTTAATTCATTAATTTCACTTGTCAGCGAAGCGGTGCGCCGTGCAGCCTTTGAAAGTAACGTCGCTCACTCCAAGGATCCCGGAGGTGACACCGTAATAGATACAGTGTTCGGGGCCACAAAGGTAGCTACTGAGAGAGGGGTTGGTACAGGCGCTCGACTGCGTAGAGGTGCCTCTTCCAGCTCTCGTAGTTATGTGGCATTGGCTGAACAGTTGGAGAGGGAGAGGCGGGATAAGGAGGCATTGTCCCAGCAGGTACAGGCCATGAGCGCACGCATGGAGAGTATAGAAATGTTACTTCTTGCACAGTCACAGCAAGGTAAGAATTGTCTTCAGTATTCTACATTATTTTAAATTGATGAGCATAAATATATCTTTAATTTTCTACGTGAAAAGCTTCTGTAGGGTCTTCTGGCCATGGAGAGTCCCACCCGCCGCAACATTGACGATCGTATTATTTTGGAGGTCAGTAATAGCATCGTCTGACTCTTGCTGTTCAGTTTGGCTGATAAGCAACATTGGAGTTCTGTGTGGCAAGTTTGGTGGGAGAAGTAATATACTTCTATTTTGGTTCTCAGGTTGTTGTGGGAACTGACCTCAGATTTGTGGAAGAAGCCACCGTTGCCAGATTTTGTAATGGATGGAAACGGCGCGTCAAGATCACTTCCTCTTTGTTTCTAGTAGACTTTGTAAATTTATATATACAGAACTTTTCATCGGATCCATGGTGTGGACACTGTAGTTCTTTATGTATATAGAACATTTTTTTTTTGCATACGTGAGCTTATATTTATGTTTTTATTTTCATTATTGCAAAATTATGTGTAGTGATGAAGAAAACAGGTCCACAGAAAAAAAAGAAAATCAACATAAAAACAAAAACCTTCCGCCGACGGGTTGAAACCGTCGGCGGAAAAAAACAAACATCCGCCGACGCGTATCCACGCATCGTATGACCTGTTCCACCGACGCCCGAAGAACCCGTCAGTAAAACTCCTACGCCGACGCGCCCTAACGCGTCGGCGTAGAACTAAAGCCGACGTAACAAGAACCGTCGGGTGACAAAAGCGTCCAAAGCCGACGCGCTCAGACGCGTCGGCGTAGAACTACAGCCGACGGTTAAAGAAGCGTCGGGTGAAACTGTTCGCCGACGCCTTGGGACGCGTCGGCTGACCTCCGGCGACGCATCATGACGCGTCGGGTGAACTCCAACGATGCTCGGTAACGCGTCGGTAAATAGCTCCGCCGACGCGTGGGAAGCGTCGCCCAAGTTCTTTCCAACGATGCTTCGTCATGCGCCCGTAGACAATTTCCAGCGACGCTCTCTGAACGCTGTCGTGGGAAAATATACGCCGACGTGTTCTCAGCCGTGGCGGTAATATTGCCCCCGACGCGCAGTCAACCGTCGTCGGATGTGTTCCTCCGCCGACGGACGCACGCGTCGGCGTACGTTATTCTGTCGCACGACGGGTTTTCTGGTTACGCGACGGGTTGATGCGTCGGGTGACGCATCCGACGACGGATATTACGACGACGTGGCGTGACCCGTCGTCGGATGTCTGCCGACGGGTTTTAATGTTCTTCCGGTGCGTTTTGGCCCGTCGGCGGATGGCTCTTTTTTGCAAGTGACAGTGGGGAACATAATCTAGAAAATTTTATGATTTAAGCAATCTTCCAATTAAGAGAGTGAGAACAGCTATTAGGTCATCAAAGTACAGATCGACATTGATGGATTGGTGGCGGAAACGACCATCTAAATGAAGGAGCTCAAGATGTTTCCATCTTGCAAAAATATTTCTAAGGCGGTTATTGGATTCGGGATGCAAGCATGCGGACAACAGACAAGGATTCGCACAATTGGACACCTACAAGGCAAGTTATATATGTTTAAATGCAAGGAAATAAAAAATACTATTGTGAAGCAAAACTAATTTGGCGGAGCCATCACCTGTGCGAAGCATAGTCCAAAAGTTGGATATTGCTATGATAATCGTAGACCATAAAAGTATTGAGTTGCAAGAGAGAGGAACCAGAGGTCCAACAA